>VMDR010001729.1:0-113640 GCA_007922815.1 Macrotus californicus
GGGCAAAAGCAGTGCCCACCTCACTGCATCCATGTGAGAATGAAAACTAGTTAATGTATGTGAAACACTAGCCTGTAGTGAACACAATGCCTAGCATGTAGTAAACACTGAAAATACAGTAGCTATTCATCATTTTCGTTGTTAGTGTTCTGTCATCCGGGGCAAGTACTGTGATCGGCCGCAAGTCTGGTTTGTGCCTGTGCCCTGGAGAGCGGGGCTGAAACAGGGTCGGCAGGGCCTTCCGAACACCGAGGCCGTGTGGGCCTGGGCTTAGAGCAGGGCTGGCACCAGACCACAGGCAAGAGTAACCATGGGCAGGGCAGCTTCTTGCTCTGAGCCTCAGTGTCCCCTGCTCAGCATGGGCGTCGTAATGGCACCTCCCTCCCAGCTGATTGGAGATGAGGCTCGGAGACGAGCCCTGCAGCACCCCAGCAAGAGGACCCACTCAGGACACAGAGCAGCTGGTTCAGCCAGTCCTGGCCTTTCCTGCCTGAGTCACCTGATGACCTCCCTGTACCTTGCCATCCTCCTCTGTCCCTTATGGGCTGTGAGGCATCGGTGACTTGAGTCCCAGGGCCTAAGCCTCAGTGACTGTAGCAAACACAGATGCTGACGCGACGCTTATGCTTCCAATACCCTGAGACCTCAGGGGCCACTTTGTTCACCTGAACCGACCAGGTCTCCCCACAGCGACCCTGTCACAGTGAACACTGTCCAGACACTGACAACCCACTCACGTCTGCAGCCTGGCACTCACTCCAGACTCCCTTGTGGGGGTCTAATGGCAGCTCACACTCCACTCCCCCAGATCTCACCCCCAGCCTTTCCCATCTCATTGCCAGCTCCAGTCCTGACGTCATCCTGGCTTCTCTGTCTCACACCTACTTTCAGGATGTACTTACAGAGTAGAACCAGGGTCCACCCCCTTGTCCCTCCACAGCCACCTGGTCCTGTCCGCCTTGCTTGCCTCCTGGACCATCACAATAGACGCCTCACTGCCTCCCTGCCCCCCACATCCCCTCCACCATCTCCCTCAAGCAAAGCCAGAGTGACCCTGTGGACACTGCGTCAGGTCATGCCCCTCACTGCTCAGAGCCCTCCTGGGGCTGCATCTCACTTGGGAAGAGACAAGTCCTCACTGTGGCCCACAAGACCCCATGCAGTGCAGCCCTGTCACCTCTCTGACTTCGCCTCCCCACTACTCTCTCCTCTGATGCAGCCACATGGCCGCCTCAGTGTGCCCTAAACACACAGGCACCCTCCTGCCTTGGGGATCTTGCACTGGCTATTGCATCTACCTGGACGCTCTTCCCCCAAGTAATCCCTGGCTCAGTCCTTCCTCCTTCAGAGCTTTGTGCAGACACCGTCTCAGCGAGGCCTCCCTAGCACCCTGTTCGAAATGGTACCCGCATAACTATCCAACGCTCCCACCCCCACCCTCCCTGCTAGATATTTTCCCTGGCATTTATCATCTAATAAGTATAGCATTTATTTAGTTATATATTAATGTTATAACAATTACATAATGTTACATCATTCTGTAGAAAGTATAACAAAATGTTTTAATTTGTTTCTTTCACGTTGTCTTCTCACCCACCTCCCTGTCTGTGCTGTCCCCACCCAGCCACCATCTCAGCCTCCGAGCTCTCTCTGGCTGACGGGCGGGACCGGCCACTGCGGCGCCTCGACCCCGGGATGATGCCACTGCCAGACACAGCTGCTGGCCTCGAGTGGTCCAGCCTGGTAAACGCAGCCAAGGCGTACGAAGGTGAATGCCGTCCGCCCAGCCACGCCAGATCCTACCAGCTTCTGTGCCCTAACAATCAGTGGGGGCCCTTGGGGGTTTGAAGGGGGATACACTCAGGTTCCAGGATCAGGGGGAGCAAGGTTCACATCCTTCCCTGTCACTTGCCCGCTGCGCGGTCCTGGGCAAGTCTCTTCATCTCTCTGATGCTCGGTTACCATGTCTGCAAATCAGGGACATGACTGCCCGCAGCCTGTGGCTGCAGTAAGGGTTGTATGAAATGGGGGATAAAACATGTCAGACACAGAGTAAGCCCTCAACGGACAGTCCCTTCTATTATCACTGCAGGACACAGTTGTGGCAATCCAAATTGTGTTTAGATCTGCTTCGCAAGTAGCAGAAAATCCAAAATAACAGCGACTTAAACACACCAGGTTTGCACAGGTGAAAAGCCCTGGGCTGGGCTGCCCGGCGCTGCTGTGGCACTTCCCCAGGGGCAGTGGACACAGGCCCCTCCCCCCACAGTGGGGCTGCAAGGGTCCCGGACATGATGTCCAGCTCTGACCAGCAGGAGAGAAAAGGACACTTCCCAAAGCCTCACGCTCTTCCTGTGCTTCCGTTGGCCAGAGTCTCACAAATGGCCACGCCTGGCTGGCTGGGAAATGAGGCCGTGTGCCCAGCTGAAATTTGGGATTTGTTGTTACGGAGTAAGCGAAGACATCAGAAGGGACAGCTAGCAGTTGCTGCCATCTCCTTCCCATGTGACCTTGGACAAGCAGCTTTACCTTTCTCACCCTTCATTTCCTCACCTAAAGTGGTGCTCAGGGCGGTCCCGACAGACATGAGCATATTCTTCTAAGCCATAGCTCTGGCCCCTCCTCCTGTGCCCTGCATCCCTGCCCTGACCACTCTGAACCATTGCCACCTAATGATGGGTGTATCTCCCCACGTGGACCAGAAGGACCAGGCCCAGGGCCGTCACCACTAGGTGCCCAGCACGGGCCTGGCACAGATCTGTGCAGTACACATCCTTCATTTTTCCATGTTTGAGCCAGTCAACACCTGGCACGTGGCCCTAGAGGAGACCACCTTTCTCATTGGCTTGTATCCATTGCTTCCATCCTATCCTGCAGCCTCTGCTGGCCACAGGATGAAGGCAGCCAGACCCTAAGGGGGAGAGTGGTCGGAGCATATGATGCCCAGCTTCTGCTCTATCCTAGCCTTCCACTCAAGAACCACTGGGATCGCCCTGGCTGGTGTGGCTCAGCGGATTGAATGCCAGCCTGCAAACCAAAGAGTTGCTGGTTCAATTCCCAGTCAGGGCACATGCCTGGGTTGCAGGCCAGGGCCCCAGTGAGGGGCACGCAAGAAGCAACCAGTTGATGTTTCTCTCCCTCTTATGCTGCTGATCAGTGTGAACCTCTGGAGGCCTCACAAGCTTAGTGGTAGGAAAGGGTGGTTTAGTGGTGCTTCCTGGAGGAGGCGACTCTACAGCCGTGATGACATCACCAGGCATCTGTGAGCCAGCATTTCATCACTTAGTCTGAGGGAGGTATTAGGATCCTCGTGTACAGATGAGGACACCGAGTCTCAGCCGCCACAACGTCCCCAGCGAAACGGCACACTTTTCGGGGCGTGCAAGTTACTATTTGTCAGTCAGGCCTCAGTAAGGCCTACAGGTGCCCAACCTTTTGGCGTCTCGGCCACACTGGAAGAAGAGTTGTCTTGGGCCACACATTAAATACATTGCAACATGTAGTCTCAAAAAAATCTCATGTTTTAAGTAAATTTACAGTTTTGTGTGGGGCGTATTCACGGCCATCTTGGGCTGCATGTGGGCCTCAGGGTGGACCCCCCTGGAAGGAAATGAGGGGTCCGGTGGATAATGAGAGCAAAGCACAGGCGGGCAGGGGGCGGAGTTATGTTGAAAATGTTTGAAACTGTCAGTGGGTTCCTGAGGATGCATGGTAGTGTTTTCTCTGCTTTGGGGCAGATGTGACATTGTTCATAGAAAAATATTTTCAAAGAGAATAATGTTAAATCCAGGGTAGAAAATAACAGCTATAAGGGATGTTATTTAGCGAATTGAGGGAATTTCAAGATGACTGACTATTAGACCGCCATCCTGTATAAATGTTAGAGTTCTCGAGGTGACAGTGTGTTGTGATGATAACAGAGAGTTCCTCATTTTTTGGACAAGTATAATTATGTAGAGAGGAAGCACCATGATAGTGGCAGTTTACTACTGTCAATAGTAGGAAAAATATGTGCACACGCAAGTAAGTGGGGAGAGAGGTCAGTGTGGCGGACTCCTCCTGGTCGGCGGGTCTGAGGGAAGGGTGTTCAGATTTCTAGCGCACTTCCTCTCTGAGCAGGAAGCGTCCCGCTGACCCGGAGCCACCTTTACCGGATGGCAGTGCGTGCCCTGCTCCCGGCTCTGCCCCATCCCCTCCCGTAACCCACACGCAGGCCCTCCTCCTGGCTTCCGTGCCCCCTTGTCTAGCAACAGTCCCAGGCTCAGTGAACTGGCTGCTCTGTGGTGCACCAGCACTGGCCCCAGTTCTTGTCATTACAGAAAAATCCCGACAGTCCTGTTTAAAATTGCCGGCACTCAGGCCCCACCACAGAGCAAGTCACGTGTCCATGGGGGACCCATGGATGTGCTTTCACTGGCAGTCCCTGTGACTCCTTTCCTCTCATCAGTGTATGTGACGTTCTCTCTCCCGCGTTGTTCTCTGCAGTTGTGATTTCACAGGCATTCTGAGAAGTGGACTGTAACGAACCCTCGTACTGCATGTCACCCAGCTTCACCGCTTCCACTGTTGGCCATTTCTTCTGCCATTTATTTGTTGGCAAAAGCAGAGAATGTGCCAGGTTCTGAATTGGGTTCCTTACTTCCTCACACTGTCATTCCACTTGTCTCTCTCCTTTGAATTCTGTCTGAGCTGGTCATTTGGCCTAGGAGCTTGCTCAGAACCGCGATGAGGTTTTGTGTTCTTCATCTGGTTCAGGTTTCTGACAAGAATTCATTCACAGTGCCTTTGATCCTGGGAATGTGCGGGAGGTTCGGGCGGGAGGTGCGCTGGGAGGGGCCTTGTGTGGAGAGGGGCTGGGAGCCCTGCTGACCCCTCCCCCTCTCTCTCCGCCAGTGCAAAGAGCTGTGTCACTTTTCTCCCTCAACGACCCGGCTCTGAGCCCAGACATGCCGCCTGCACACAGTCCTGTTCACAGCCACCTGAGCCTGGAGAGAGGGCCCCCGACCCCCAGGACCACCCCAACCATGAGGTGAGGTTTCCCTTGGAACACCCAGGGGCCTGGCCACCTAACTCCCTGCAGGTGGCAGGCCTACGCAGTGAAAGAGGGGCACCCGGGTGAGTGACAGCCTCTGCAGTAGCCGGGGGCGGGGGGCACCTCCCGCAGCTACGAGATGCGGAGTGATGGGCGCTGGGCCCAGCAGTGAGCACATCAGAGCTGGCCCTGTCCTGGCAGTGGGGTGGACACAACGCTGTAACCAGTGTTCTCTCAGTTGCTGCACTTCCAGCTTTGACAGGTGCTAAGCAGTGCCCTCCACTGCCCCCACCCTCCCACTGCTGCTGGATCTCCCCTCTGCATATTCCTAAATTATGAACATCTTCCCTGCTGGGCTAGGGGTGGGGCTAGAGTAATGAGACAAGACCCCTGCCCTCCCCAGGCTTCCTGGGGGGAGGGGAGGAGGACAGGGACAGGTCTGTCACTTTTGTCATCTCACATTTAGTGTAACATTTTCGACTTCTCTGTCTTGGCAAAAAATTGAAGAGGGAGAGTAAATGGAAATGGTAGGTTTGCAAGTCCATGGGTGTAAATAGTGCATTTCACACGTGTGCACACACACCCCTCCCCTTGCAGGGTTCAGTGTACAACAGCCACGCACTGGACCTTGTGGGCAGTACGAGCGATTCTTCAGGGTCATTTTGACTATTGTTGTTGACCTCACACACTGGCTTCAGGACTCGGCCCCCACCCACACACGGCCCCACGAACTCAGCAGTTACAGGTGGCACCACCGTGGCGAGGGTGGGGATGGGCTGGGTGTGGAAGTGGTAGGACATGTGGTCTCTGGGCGCTCTCCTGGATTCCCTTTGCCCCTGAACTGGTGACTTCCCCCCACCTTTGTCCCACCTCTTCCTGCAGCTGCAGGTCCCCAAGATCCAGGACCATGGAGGGAGGAAAGGGGTGGTAGGAAGGGCAAGAGGGCCTAGTTCTCTCCCCTTTTTGGGCTGAGATGCTGCCCTCCCGTGGTCTGCTGCAGCCCACCCCAGCACCCACAGATGTGAGTGTCCCATGTGCCCAGTGAAGCCTTCTGCAGGAAGGGGCTGCCCACTCTCCCTTACAGGAGCCAGGCAAACCCAGGATGAGGGAGTCAGCACAGAGGAAGAGCCACAGGCTGGGGTCCTGGGTGTAGCGTCCCTTCCTGACCCTGGGTTTCTCCTCATCCAGAGGGTAATGACATGGTGACCTCCCAGGCTGCACTGGACCAGAGCTCCGTAAGGCAGAGACTGCGCACAGTGCAGTGTGGGCTCTCAGTGACAGCAGGCTGTCATCGCCTCATCCCCGTCTTCAGTACCATCCACTCACGTGTCTCATGTGCTGAAACCGTGCCTGGGCCTGCCGAGTGCTCTGTGGAGATCTGCGGGGCCGGTTCTTCACCTCGTGCCACGTGAGGGGGTCACACGCAGGAGGAGTTTCTCCCTGACCACACACGTGGTCCACTCTCCGGGGAAGGCTCACTTGAGGGCAGGCCACATGCACAGCCTTCGACCCCCACCCACATCACATGTGTGCCCTTCCTTGGAGGAGGCCAGGAGGGCTGGCTTCTGACTTCCCCCCAGACCTCCTCGAGGTCCCCTCAGGTCACCAGTAGGAAAAAACTCCCCAGAACCTCAGGAGTGAGGGGGCCTGACCCTGTGCCCTGTGTTTCCAGCGAGGAGCCACCACTTGACCTGACAGGCAAGGTGTACCAGCTGGAAGCGATGCTGAAGCAGCTGCACACGGACCTCCAGAAGGTAAGCTCCCTCCTATTCCGCTTCCCAGATGTTTGGGAGGGGGCAGCAAGGCGGAGGCACCTGTCCCCCACCCCTTCTGTTCTGGGGGAAGCCACTCAGCTCTGAATGTAGTCATGAGTAAAGGCTGGTGCGCTCACAGGGAGACTCACACATTCTTGGAGGAAGAATAAATTGGCCTAACCTTTTGGGGGGCAGTCGGACAATATTTATCACAAACGTAATTATGTGCCGTGTTGACCCAGCAGTTCCACTTGTGGGACTGTGTCCAGCAGAATTTCAAGCACGGGCACCAAGGAATCCGTGAGCAAAGATGTTGGCAAATAAAAAATTGGAGCATTTCCATCACCAAATCACAGGACAGTAGTGATGGAAATGATAGGCCACCCAGGCAGAAGGATGTTCTGCAGCCAATTAAAATAATCACAGAAATCTGTGTGCTTACTAATGTACAAAAGAAGTCCAGTAACTTAAGTAACAAACTAAGCAAGCTGCAGAACTGTTTTCTAGACCATCATCATATTCTTAAAAAATGTTTAACGTCCATGGGTCCGAGGGCTGCCTAGAAGGCAACAGTCTGAATTGTTTGCCATGTTTGTCTCCAGGGTGGAAAAGCGAGGGGAGACAGGGCAGAGCAGAGTTCCTCCCGTCACATTATGTACTTCTGGGTGAAGGGCAGCATATGATGTGATCTCAAGCACAGGGATCACAGGGGCCTGGGTCCAGATCCCACCCCAGCACCTGTTGTGACCCTGGACAAGCCAGCACCTCCGGGTGTTACACTGTCCTGGAGGGGTGGGGTGGCTTGGGAGGGGCACTGGAGCCCCGCAGGCAGCCCCACCTTCACAGTTCACTTCTCCACGTGCCGGGCTGGGTTTCCCGAAGACCTGGGGTGGCGGAGGGTGAAATGAGGTGGTAATTAGTGATAGTCAGACCATCACCCACTTCACGCTGTGATGTAAAAGCTTGACATACGTGACCTCCGAGAAACCTCTCAGCCACCCCTTTCAGAGCTGAGGCAACTGCGTCCCAGCAATGAAGTGGCTTCCCTGGGTTAACTTGTTAGGAAGCAGAGCTGGCTTTGCACCCCGGGAGCCCAGCTCCGCACCACAGCCAAGCCAGGGCTCACAGGCCCCAGGGAGCACTTGGCTGATGCCTGGACCCCGACCTGCAGGAGAAACAGGACAAGGCGGTGCTGCAGTCAGAGGTGGCCAGCCTGCGGCAGAACAACCAGCGGTTGCAGGAGGAGTCACAGGCCGCCAGTGAGCAGCTGCGCAAGTTTGCGGAGATCTTCTGCAGGGAGAAGGAACTGTGAGGTGGAGAGCTGCCGCCTCCACCCCTTCGCTGGGGCAGCAGTTTTGGGGGGGGAGGGGGCAATTGCTCTGCTATCCTGTCTCCCTTTGCTCAGCTCCTGGTGGCAGGCGTGACCCAGATAATCCAGCCAGAGCCCCACGGCACTCCCCGTGGACACGGGGACCTGAGGGGGGCCTCTCCAGGATGTGGGCTGGGGTCTGTCCATGGTCCTCCAGCCCCAGCAGGCCACAGGGTCTCATCTCAGGCCTTCCTCTGGACTGCTCATCTCTGGCCCCTGGGGCCTGGGCCCTGCCCACACTGCCCCCAGGGGCCCATCCTCCTGGGCCCTACTTAGCCTCTTCCTAGGACCAAGCCATCAGAAGCTATGAAGAGAAGAGAGGGCAGGAGTGAGTCTCTAAACCCACAGCAGCAGGAGCTCACAGACCATTTCTTCACCACGTACAAGAGCTGGGGCTTGTGGGGCCCAGCGCCTGCATGAGAAACCACAGTGTGAAAACAGCCCATTCTTCCTCCCCACCCCCCACCCCCCCCCCACCCCAGAGAGGTCAGGGCCCACGTGGGACCAGGCCAGGGCTCTCGGTCCTTCACGCACTGGCACCAAGGAGCACGGACATCATCCCCTCCCGACCCTGTGTTTCCAGAGAGTCGGCAGCACTTTCTTAGGGCTCCAGTTCCTTCCCTGGGAGTCCCAGGATGGAGAGGGGAACCCCGACATCCCAGAGCCGACTACTGTAGGGGAAACTCCGCGCACACCATTTCTAGTCTTCTGGCAGCCTCTCCACCAGCAGAGGCCACAGCACCTGAGCCCCTTCGCCCTCAAGCTCCGGCCCCGCACGGCCCAGCAGCAGAACCACCGCCCCTGACCACGAAGCCATGGCCCCTTCCAGGCACCAGAAGGGGCTCTCTGGAGCCCCCAGGTCATAGCTGGAGAGAAACAGCCTTCATCTCGTCTCTGCTTTGGTTTTCTCTTTGCCCCTCTTGCAGCCCCCAAGGCAGCAGAGACTGGGACACCACTGTGCTCCCGGGGGCTTTGCTGTGCTGCTGTGCGAGCCCCGCGAGACGCTGCTTCTCTGAAGGCAATAAGGGGGCAGCTTGCCAGGCAGCAAGCTGGTGTGGTACTACGCTGCTCACCCAGGAAACAGTTTCTTTTTTTCCTTTAAAAACAAACAAAATATATATATATATATATTTATTTTTTCATGTAGAGTTGTGCCAGAACAAGTCTGTATGGCCACAATGTGTGGATTTCCCCAACCTCAAGCTGAGGATCAAGGCACGTCCCCCATGGGCTGGTGCTCAGCAGGAAGACTCAGAGGGACAGAGTCAGGGTGGGCAGGCCCGTGTCTTCCCTTTTCGGGAAGCACCAGACCAGCGGGGCTGGCACGGGCCTGGCTCAGAGCAGCAGCCCCAGGCTGAGGGCCAGCGCAGGAGGCCCAGTCCTTGTTCAGAGACCCCACTGCCTTCTCTTTGGGGCCGGAAACCTCAGGGAAGGTGGCGCTGGGGACTGCCCAGGACACAGGCATTCAGGGAGCGGGAGAAAAGGACACTAATCGTGTCCCCCTGCAGTCAGCCTCTGGCCCCTGGCAGCACTGCAGTCCTGTGATAAAGCCTGCACACCTGCCACCTCCTCACCCACACCTGAGCTGTGGGACACGTGGCTGCAGGCAGGCCCGCGGGGTCCTCAGCCCTGGCCAACTACTGTGATGTCTGCGTCCCTCGTCCCAGTCCCCTTTCTGGATGGGCTCTCCAGGACCACCCTCTCCCCCTCTCAGACCCCAGCCTGGAGCCTGCCCCGCCCACCTTTAAGTTGTCACTTCATCTTCGGATCATTCTAACCATTTCCGGGACCTAATCGTGTACATTGAAAAGTGTAAATTATGATTTTTGGTTTTGTTTTCTGTTATTTTCTAAGGATCTCTGCAAAACAAATCTATTTAATATGAAGCTGGTGTTCTCTCTGATGGCTAAAGATAGCAACAGGGGTTTTTTCACATGTTGATTTATTTCATTTGGATTTTTTATTCTTTTTTGTCTTTTTTTCTATCCCTGTCTTGAGATTTTTCTGGCATGTTTCCGGAAGTTTCAAAGGAAATAAATGTTTCATAGAAATGGTTTGTGTGTTCACTAGCTGGGCAGCTGCCTGGAGTCACTGGTGAGCGGTGTGGTCCGGCGTCAGCCCTCTTCTTGTCCCCCTTGTCCCAAACACTGTCACCACACACACGTTCTTACCTGAAAACCAGGGAACACCAGCCTTGCAAATTTTTTTTCCTTGAAACCCAAATGACAGAAATCCACCACTCGGAGTGTAAAAGCCCTTCTTAAGTTAAAAAGAGGGAGGTTCTACATCAGAAGGCATATACCGAAGGCCTCAAAGCCAGGCTCAACCCACAGAGTTATGTCAGTGTTAGAGCAGTGGCCATCTTTGTAAAACCTGGAGATTGAACACAAAGAAAGCCAGATTTCCAGCTTGGTAAATCTGCCCTCTACAGCGAGACTCAGAACTCAGGGCCTCCTCCAGCTGGGCTGGCACCCAGACCACACCCCTCCCCAGCTTATCCTCACCCCCCCCCCCACTCCCAGCCGGAGGAGTAGCCTCCCCTGCCAAGCATCTAGTTGGTGGTTGGGGTGGAAAGCTGTCCCTGCTTCCAAGTCTGGGGAGCACAGGGAGGTGGGGGTGTCCATGAAGGATGCTAACACCCCCTCTGTGACCTCCCCTGTCCCAGGCCTTCCTCCAGGGGCTCTCCTAGCTGCCCCGGTGAGCACCTGCAGTTCAACCCAGGGATCACGGTCAAACTGACTTTCCAAATCTCAAAATCCCATGTGAGAATCCCAAGGTCTGGCCTGGATCCGAGAGGCAGCCCAACCTCTGACAGGGCTGGCCGGGTGGCTGGGTCTTTCGGGCCCCCTTCGACCATTTACCCGTCATTGAGTGTTCCATCTCTGAGCCCGAACCTGATGCTTCTCTGACAGACCCTTCCCTCACCACCACACACAGAAAAATCTTTTTCCAAAACGGGTACTGTCCTTTTTCCAGAGGAGGTAGACCAGCTATTTCCACATCTCCTAAAAATTCGAGTGTTCCAGACACTCTCTGTCCCCGCCCTTCTGGAGGCCCCATCCTCAACTGAGCTGCCCTCCCCCACCAGGAAACGGCGGGACAAGCCGTTGGAAACCGCGGGACAAGCCGTTCTCACATCCTCTCCTGGCGCCCGCGACACACACCCACCTCCAACACCCCACAACTCACATATGCACACGCCAGCCCTCGCTCGCGCCTGACTGGGCCCTGCTTGTCCCTTCCCCGTTTTGCCTGATTTCAACTCCTGCCTCAGCCCCCCCTTTCTCCCACAGACACCCTCCTGGAGCCTCCCCCAGCCTCCCCCTCCCACCCCGTCTCTGGCTCCCTCCTCGCCCAGTCTTTCTGAATCCCTTCATATCTTTGGCTCTCTCAGTTTTTCTATTGTCCCCTTAAATTTTTTTGTGTCCTTTTCTCCCGTGCAACCTCTTTCATCTCCCTGTGTCCTTGTCCTGAGACTTTGCCTGTTGTGTCTCTCCCCGAAGTACCCCTCCTCTCTCTCTCCAAGTGTCTGTGCCCTGGTTCTCTGCCTCCGTCAGGTCTCTGCTCTGCTTCTCCACATCGCTGTCTGCTCCTGTCTCTCCCCGGTGTGTCTTTTTTTATTAATATTATTTCCTGTCCCACCGACCCTCCATCCCTTCCCTTCCCCCCCATCATTCCTGTGGCTCTGCTCATCTACATCTCTACAGATCTTTTGCTTCCCTCTTCTGCTCTGTCCTGCTGTCTCTCTCTTTCTGGTTCCCTCCTGTCCTGGTTCCTTCTCCTCACCCCCTCACCAAATCTCAGCCTCTCTCCACACGTACGCGTCCTGTCCCTGTCGTTCTCTGCCTGTCCCCCTCCACTCTTGGCCGCACACAGGGAGCCCCAGGTGATGTCTGCTACTAGGGTGAGGTGCTCATGGCACCCTGCCCTCTACCCCAGCCCAGGAGGGGCTGCCAGTCTTCATCTTTTCATCCTTTCCCTCCCCCCAGCCCCCAGCTCCCGCCTTCCTCCTCTGCTTTCTGCTGCAGCTGCAGCAGTCCGTTGCCAGGGCAACCACAGCTGGCTGGGCGGGAGCCCCCTCCACCCCATCCCCCCTCTTCTTTCAGCCAAGGCAGGGAGGAGGTGGGACAAAGCCAGAGGAAGGCGGGGTGCAGCAGGGAGATGGAGGTAGGGGCCAGCTCCAGCTGTTGACCTCAGTTGCTTCTCCCCACAACGAGGCCCCAGCTCCTCTTCTTGGTGACGCCCCAAACCAGCCTGGAGAAGGAGGCAGTCGGGGCCGAGGGTCAGGCCCAGTTTAATACACAGAACAAGTCAGTTCACAGCAGAGGCAGGCAATAAAGGAGACTCGTTTACAAGGGGGGGGCATGCCTGGATTGGGAGAGACCCCCCAAACCCACAACCTCACCCACTTGCAGTCTCAGTTCCCTTTGTTTTAACCCGAACAACAAACACACACAACCACAAGAAACAACCACTCCCCCTCACTACCTCCAAAATGGCCAGCGAGGGGGCAGGGGGCAGCCCGGCCTGGCCAGTGGGGCTCAGGGCAGGGGGAGCAGGAAAAACTAGTTCAGTTTCAGAGTCTGTGCTTCTCATCCCAGCAGGCGCTGGGCAAGGGCCCACCTGCCCCACCAGCAACACCTGTGGCTGTGGCAGGCGGGGCGGGGCTCTCAGGGAGGGGCAGGGACGGGAACAGTTCCAAACCATGGTTCACATCATGCAGTATCCACGGTGGGCACCAAGAGGGGATGAGGGGTGGACACCACACCCACCTGCCCTGGGCAAGAGGGGGGAATGGTGACCACCTGGGATTGGGGAGGTGGGGGAGTTGCAGCTCCAAAACTGGGGGAAGGGGCAGCCAGGCAAGAAGCTGGCAGAGACTGGTGCCCTGTGGACTCGCTCAGCAGTGCCCCCTCGACCCAGCCAGGCCTTATAGGACTCTTTGTATATATTATTTTCTTTTTTCTTTTTTTTTTTAAACTTTTTGACTTTTTCTTTAGAAAAAGGCTGGGTTCGGACCGCCGGCCGGCATCCACTGCCCCTCGTGCCCGCCCAGAGGCGGGGTATGGCTTTGAGGGGAGCAGAAGCCCCTGGTGCCTATTTGCCAAGGGATGGGGAAGGAGGAGGGAGAGGAGCCCTGCTGGGCCCACCAACCCACAGGGCAAACATTCCACTTGCACAGAGGGAAGGGGGTGGCCCAGCCCCCTCTCGGGCTCCCTGCTCCCCCTCCCACTGTGGGGCATTAAGGATGAGGAGAGAGTAGAGGAGCTCCAAGAGGCAGGTGGGCAAGCACCACCTCAGAGGTCCAGGTGAGCCAGAGACAGGCCTAGGTGAGAGTGATGTAAGCAGAGGCCTTCTCTTTCAGGTGCCGAAGACAGAGGTGACAGCTCCAGCTCCCTGTGGAGGTGGCCAGAGGACAGGGAGTTAGGCCCCCCCCCATCCAGGGAGCAGGGTCTTCACCAGCAAGAAGACAACTTTCCAGCCCGCCCACCCCCATGTCGCGCCCACCTCGTCTCTCACCTTCCGGGGGCTCGGCCATGGGGGGGCTCAGACAGTACATGTGGTAGCCCCGGTCGCAGTCATCACAGAACAGCAGCTGGTCCTGGGGGGTGAGACCTGCCCAGCTGGCACCCTGGGGGCACGGGCACCAGAGACCGGGGTGGGGGGCTGGGGCAGGGGCTAGTCAACGGGGCTGGGGGAGGTGGGTCCCTCCACAAAAAGGGCTCCCAGAGGTCTCTGCACCACGGAATCTTCGCAAGACCCTGCTTGGCTGAGCAAGACACCCCTGAGCACTGTCAGTTTGCGGTCTGCGGTCTGGGCTTCCTTAGATTTGGTGAGGCACTTAAAATGGTGCTGAAACAGCCTGATACCAGCTCTGGAAACAACGGACATGGGTTCAGGTCCCAGCTGTACCGTTTCCCTAGCTGGCTGACCGTGGGCACGTCACTTCCCCTCTCTGTGAAGCGGGAACACAAGCACCTACCTCGGAGGGTGGCTGGGAAGAGCCAGAGAGATGGAGAGTATTAAGTGCCGGGCTCAGTGAGTGGCCACTGACAATGATAATAATACAGGTTACTAGTGGTCACCGGTGAGGGGCGGGGGGGGGGAGGGGCTCCAGAGAAAGGCTTTAGGCCCAACTGGCAAAGGCGGAGGTGCCAGGTGGGGAGGCCGCCTGGGGGCACGTCCCAGGGGAGGTGGGCGGGGGATGGGGGGAACTCACGTCATTCTCAGAGGTGCCACACAGGCTGCAGGACTTGCACTCGATGCACTGCCAGCGGTAGGTCCGCACAGCCGCCGTCATGTTCACCGTGAACTGTAAACACGAGGGGTGTCCTGGGGGCCGAGGGGCAGGGATACAATTAGGGGTCATCACGCCCCTGGTAACTACTGACCCAGGGGAAGAAATGACTCAGCCCTTACCCCTGGCTCATAAGGCTGATGAGCTTCTGTGGTCCACAGCCTGACCCCACCCAGCCCAGGGTGCCTGGCGACCTACTGCAAGCAGTGCTGCTGTGGCCATCAGTCTCCTCCTCGGCCACCATGGCAACCACACTCTGCTCCCCAGCACACCATGGCAACCACATTCCATTACCCACAGTGCTGTGGCAACCACTTCCTACCACCCACAACACTGGGCAGCCACATTCTGTTAACCACATGCCATGGCAACCACATCCTCCCAGCCATGATGCCATGGCAACCACCATCCAAAGTGTGGGGCACCCCGGGGTTCCCTGCAACCCAAGCCCATTACACAGGACGCTCCAGCAACCAAACTGTTAATAGCAATACTGTGCGATGCCAATCCACCAGTCACCCCACTCCCGCAGTGCCACAACTGCATTCAGCTACACCCAATTGCCACAACAATCATATTACACTACCCATTATACCATCCCCACAATTCATTACCCACTAGGCTGAGGCAACCACCGTCTGTTACCCACAGGTCCACCATGGGAAACCACATCTATTAACCACAACCCCATGGCAAGCGCCCTCTGTTATCCACAGAACCCAGGCAGTGGCGATCCATCACTCTCTATCTCGGCCCACTACCCACAATGCCTCGGCAGCCAGCTTTCACTGCTCCCCACCAGGATAAGCACATGTCACTACCTGCAATGCCAAGAGAGCCGCATCCCATTATTCCCAGAGCTCCCCTGACCCCACTCAGCTTCCCACAGCCCTCAGTAGCTGAGTCAGCCCCACCAGCTGTGTTCTCCCCAGTGCCCCTGTGACACTCTGGGTCGCCCCCAGTCCTCACTCCTCTGCCTCCCATCCTCCAGGTCCAGACTCCTGGAGTCTTCTCCACCCTAGCCCCAGAAACCTCGGGTGGGGCCATCACCTGATCGCCCACAGTCAGCACAGGAGATGAGGTCCTCAGGACACCCCGTCTTCTTGGAGCCACCCAGGCAGAAGTCACAGTAGCCGTTGGGAATGACGGTGCCATCAGGCCCCTTCTTGGCTGAAAGACAGCAGGTGGGGTTGGTGTGGGCAGGCAGGGCCCCCCGTGAAAGGCTGCTGCAGAAGGTAGGGGCAGAGGGAGGCATCCCTACCTGTGTGTTTCCTCTGTGCCTCAGGGACCCAGGCCAATTCTTTGTAAAACTCTGGGGGTGGGAGGACAGAAAGAGGGACTCATCATAGGCAAGTCTCCACCCTGCCCCCAGCCTCAGCCCCCCAGGGGTGGACCCCTAGGCCTTGACCTGGGGGAGGTGGGGACAGAGAGTAGCTGCCCTGAGCTGTGGCCAGTAGCAGAAGAGATTGGGGGGGTCCAAATAATTCCCATCAGGAACCCCCAATTCCTTTGTTGTCAAGTGACATGGCCTCCTTATTTGGTAAAAACTTGGCAACTACAGCTTCAGGAAGAGCCCCTGCTCCCCCGTGTAAACAGTCTTCTTTCAGATAGACAGACAGCCACCCCCAACTAAGTCCCAACCAGATGAAAACTGGGCAGGTACCAGTGGCCCACATCAGGTATGGAAACATTCAGAAAGAAAAATCTGAGCGCAGAGATGCCTGGGTGCAGTGGGGAGAAGGTACAGTCCTCTCCCACCAAGGGTTAGGTGTGAAGATGGTTTCTCCACTGGCAGAGCCTCTGTCCAGGCCCCCCCATCCCTCCGCTGTCACGGTTGGCATAGGACTGGCATGGGCCGTCACCAAGGGCTCCCAGGCCACAGACCCTGCCCCTCTACCAAAGCTTAACAGAGAAGGGAGAAAGGGAGGCAGGGAGGAGGGGAGTCATCTATCACCCCCCTCCCCAAGCTCTAATTGAAACAATAAATCAGACCCAGAAATATTACGCCCGGCCGGGAGAGAGGGAGAGATGGTTGGTTGCCATGGCAACCCCAGAGCCAGCTTCCCCATGATTGGTGGGGGGAGGGGACCGCTGAGCTGGAGATTTTCCAGAAATGTCTAACGTGCCCCCTCCGTCCCAGATTCCTAGCCCCCATTCTCAGGGCCCCTCACCAGCCCACAGCCCGCCTGCCTGCTCACGTTTATGGTTGTTTTTCCGGTGGAAGGGCAGGGTGTGGCGCTCCGTGTTCTCCTCCCCCTCCTCCTCAGCCAGGTGGGTGTGGGTGTAGTGGTAGCTGAGCCCCGGCCGGTTCTTATACCGTTTCCCACAGACTGGAGAGCAGAGGAGTAGGGAGGGCAGGTGAGCCCTCCCCAACCCTCCCTGGCCCGGCCTCAGTTCTGGCCTCCGGGATCACACCTCCCCCTCTGCCAGAGGCCTGAGCATCTCCCTACCAGGGCCTTGAACAGAAGGGGGGCCAGGAGGGGACAGGTCACTATGCCCCACTCTCTCTCTTTCCCCCTCTTCAGAAGGACTCACTATCACAGACATACGGCTTGTCTCGGTCCTCCAGGGAAGTGGCGTCCTGCCGTTTCCGGAGACCCCCGATGCCATATGCCTGGGGGAAGAGTTAGGAGTGAGGGGCCTAAAAAGAGAAGGAACTGAAAGAGATTTCATCATCTGGGCCCAAAAGTTGTATCACAGTTCAGCCACTTCTTGACAGTGGGCCTTAAGTCATTCAACTGCTCTAGGTTCAGTTTCCTCTGAACACAGCACAGGTATGAAGACGGTTCTAGCCCACCTTACAATCTCCGGTTCACAGATGGCTTAATACAGCTGAGCCTCGGCCTTCGCATCTGTGAACTGGGTATACAATCCCCTCAGCTGTTCTGAGGGCTCAGCGAGGTCCAAGTGGGGCAGGTCTGATCACTGTGCCCACTTAGGAAATGGGCCTGCTTCGAGGGGAGGGGAGGTGGGGAGATACCTTTCCTTTGGCCCTGTTTTTCCTCCTGGGAATGTCGTCCTCCAAGTCTTCCACCTCAAGATCATGTGGAAACTCCAGCAGCTGCTGTTTCTGGGTACCAGGAGAATGGAGAGTGGAATCAAGAAAACGTGGGGCACTGTTCTGCTTTGGGGGGCTCTGTGCAGAGCTGGAGACTGGGGTGGCAGGGCAAGTCAGGAGGTCTTCCAAAGGGATGAGGTGTGGGAAGACGAAGACTAAGATGCCAGAAAGCCCTAGGGAGCCAGGGGAGGTTTCAGAGCAGGGACGGGATGCGCCAGGGCAGGCGGCGGGAGGCAGGGGTCAGAGAGCTGGGCCCCCAGGGTGGCCCTACCTGGCAGTCCATACTGGCCTCCTCCTCCTTCAGCTCCATCTTTTTCTCCCCTGTCTCAGCACACAGAAGAGCCTCAAGGACCGGCCCTTCAGGGAGGCCTCCCTCCTTCTTCAGGGGTGCCTCACAGTCTGGGGAAAGGCCATGATGGGGGAGTCAAGTGAGCAACTTGTCCTTGGAGGACTCCTCAAACTGCCCGGGTGGGGGAACCACGCTCGCTGAGGAAGGGAGGAGGCTTTTCCACTCTCCACCGGCAGCAGATGCAAAGATTCAACTACACACAGTGAGAAGGATGCTCAGACCCTGGGAAAGACACAGCCAGACCCTCAGATTCTCCAGGACACACTCAGGAGGAGACACGGCAGGCCGTTGCATGTACCTAGATACATGGAGAAGACCCCAGCCAGACCCTGACTCACACCTAGACAAATATGGAGACACACAGACATTCAAACAGGATACACATGGGCACACACAGGAGAGACACAGATCATTTGTGACAGCTGGACAAAGGAAGACCTATACCCAGACACTTAGATGCACCCAAACACCTGGAGGAGACACATGCAGACCCCTGGATACACCCAGAGACACTCAGAAGTAGATTCTTAAACCATCAGACATAGCCAGACCCTATTACACACCTGGACACGCACAGGGGAGATACAGACACACGTAGAGAGACTCACTCAGATACACATGGACACGCACAGGGAAGATACAGACAGTCCCTCTGAGGCAGTCAGACACACCCAGGAAGACACAGCCAGGCAGACAACTGAACCCACACAGACCCTTGGATGGATGGGGAAGAGAAACAGCCGGTGATTCTGATAGTACTGGACACATTTAAGTGATAAGGCCAGACATTCTGGTAGACCAGCACACCTGGGCAGAAACACACCTAATCCACCAGAGGCTAAGGGAAGAGAACCTCCCAGACATTCCAAGTACCTGGGCACTCAATGGAAGAAGCAGCCAGACACCCCAATATACCAGACATACACACACAACGAAGTAAGCCTTCTAATACACTCGGAAACACCTGGAAAGAGACTCAGATGCACTGATGTATACACTCCACCGCGAAGAGCAAGTGTTACAGTCAGACGCTCTGACACATCCGGGCTATTCGGGCACCCGGAGGAAGAAGCAGAGCCAGACACATCCCAGATGACAAGGGAAGAGACACAAAGGTTGGGTACACCTAGACACCATAACACATACTGCTCTGCTCTCACATACACCTGGGCCCAAGTAGGAGAAAATCCCATCCAAAGCTCAGTCACTCAGGGAAAACCCGAGTGTCTCTGGACAAAACACCGGCAGACACATGGCCAGCTACTCAGACACTAGCTAGGGGGAAGACAAGGTGAAGGCTCAGACACAGGGCGCACTGCCACACCGCGCTGTTGCTGGGGGAGCCAGCACATGGAAGCTACGCCAGGCACACACAGCTCCACCCACCGATCTTGTACTCGCAGGGCCTGAGTCTGGGGTCCTCCAGAATGTTGAGTCTCCGTTTCTTTCTCCAACAGCGGGCGGGGTACGTGTAGATCTGTCCTGGGGCCAAACCTGGAGTGAAGCAGGCTGTCAGACCGGGGCTGCAAGGCCCCTGCCTCGCCCCGCCCCCGCCCTCGCCCTCGCCCTCCTGGCGTGTACCTGGCCCGCGGTGGGTCTTCTCCATCCAGATGTAGCAGTTGTTCTGGGCCACACCAGTCTGAGAGTCGAGGAAGGGCAGGCGTAGGCTGCGCTCAGCGCACAGGCGCGCGTTGTAGCTGCGGCAGTGCTCGATGGCTTCGCGGTAGAAGTCCTCCCCTAGGCTGTGAGGGGCGGTGAGCAGGCTGTCAGCAAGGGCAGGAGCGCCAGGTGGCGCAGGACCCCTCCCCTCAGTCAGCCTGTCAGGGAATGTGTGGGCCGACACTTCCAACCTCACCTCTGCCCTGCTGTGGCTCCTGGACTCAGGACCCTCCCCACCCCACGCCCCGCCTGGGACTCAAGCAGGCCTCAAGCCAATGAGTAGGTGTACACAATATATAAACAAATAAAAATACACCAGGACCCATCCATATGTGCACATACCCAAACACACAACTCAAGCAAATCACACATAGTCACACCGATTCACACACAAAGACAGACATATCCCAAGACTCACAAAGGAGAAACAGATAAGTATCACATGTGTGCATGTACACGTACCTACTGGAAAACAAATGTCCCAAGTCACACAGTGTAGAAACAGATCACACATATACCCATGCACAAATGTATATATATCACATATTCAGAGACACAACATAACTAGTCACCCACACAAAGACACACAACATGCAGACAGATCAGACACACCACCCCACACGTATACACACTTAAGCATCCAAACACATGTACAGACACACAAATGTCAAAGGGATGTTAAAGTAAACATATGCACTTACATATATATCCAAAGACACAATGCAAACAAATCACGCACACACAATACAAAGAAATCATACAGATTGACCCAGGACACACACACACTCACAAAGATGTGCAATATAGAAGCCAACATCTAGAATACCGCATCTTCAAACACACAAAGACACACACATACACAATGTAGAAACAGATATGCCTACCCATATTCACACAAAAACTTACACATAGATACATGTATACCTACACACCCAAAGACACAGAACACAAATGATGCACAGTTTCAAAGGACATGCACACACACTCAGAGACCCAAACACCCCAAGATGCCTAGTGTAGAATAAAAGAAATGAAATACATCTCCACACACATGTCCCCTCAAAACAACAACACAAACAAGTGACACTCTATATCCCAAGACAAAGGCAGTGTGGGCTCCACTCAAGTTTATCAAGGTCTCCACACCGCTCCCCACCCCCCACACTCCCCGGCCATTTCCATTTCACCCTCTCCCCTACCCAGGGGTCGTAGGGCGGGACATGACCCCTGCCCAGAAGAGGGCTCGAAGAGGACTCTGAGTTCCCCACACCCTCCGCTCCTCCAGGAGTAGCGCATCGGACCCCGTTCTTGTCAGAGACCCAGACTCACACACTCGCAGCCCTGCGCATCCGAGCCCACAGTGACAGCCCCCAGACACCCCATCGGCCCCACCCCCAGCTGCCACACACACACACACACACACACACACACACACACACACACGCACACACACCAGAGCAGACCCGCCCGCGCGCGCCCTCTCCCGCCTCCCGTTGGCCGGTATCACCTCAGGGGGCCGGGGATGACTGTGGCCATCTTGCTCCCCCGGTCCTGCCCCCAGCAGGTCCCCGCCGGGTCGGTCCTCGCAGCGCTCGGGCGGGCGCGGAGGCCGCCCATCCATTCATTCCCGGGGGGCGGGAGCATGGGGGTCACAGCCAATCAGGGCGGTGGGGCGGGCCCGCCAGGGCCAGGCTGGGAGTCGTAGTCCAGGCCTGGCGGCTGGCGGGTCCACGCTGGGAAAGGGGTGCAGAGGTGGGGACCAGACAGCACGCAGAGTCACTCACACACCTTCACTCACACATCCGGTCTCACAGGCGTACATTCACATGCACGCCTGGACTTGCACACCCACACACGGCCATTTACACACAAATTCACACGTATACTCACTGCCGCCCACGTAGACTCACGCACACTCCACTCCCACACCCCACATACATACATTTACACTCACACACACTACAGTACCAGGAGACTCGGAGACACCGTGCAGGTGCCCACACAAACGTCCCACCAACATCGCCGCGCTCGCGCAGACGTTGGCTCACTGACACTGTCCCCTCCCCAACTCCACTCCCCGGTCCCTCCCAGCTCCAGAGAACCCGACCTTATTCTGTCCCACTCGAAGCTGTCACTCTCACAGGACCCCGCCCAACCTGCTCAACGCTTTTGCAGGCCTGACAGCAGCAGTGCTAGTTAGGAGCTTCCTGGGTTCAAATCCTGGCTTTGTTACTTGGTGACCATTAACCTTAGGCAAGTAGTTTACTCTTTCTAGGTCTCAATTTCCTCATCAGGGCGATGCCTCATTGGGTTGTTGTGAGGATTAAATCAGTAAATTGTTTTAAAAGGTACCTGCTTGCCCTGGCTGGTGTGGCTCAGTGGACTGAGCACCAGCCTGCGAACCAAAGGGTCGCTGGTTCCATTCCCAGTTGCAGGCCAGGTCCCCAGTAGGGGGCGCTCGAGAGACAACCACACACTGATGTCTCTCTCCCCCTCTTTCTCCCTCCTTTCCCCTCTCTCTAAAAATAAATAATGAATACCTTTAAAAAAAAGAAATGTTTAAAAAAAAAAGGTACCTACTCAATAAATTCATTCATCCCACCAAGAAAATCTGTACTAAGACAGAAAATGGCAATATTCTTACCATTAGAAAGGCTAATGCCTGGCACGTGGTAAATGTTCAATAAATATTGAATGAATAAATACACTGAACACCCACCATGTGTCGGACATAGTTCTAAGTGCTTTACAGGAACTAACTCATTTAGTCTTCATAATGACCCTCCAGGGTGTTACTATTATCACCCCCTTTCTCCAGATGAGGACTCTGAGGCACAGGGAGGTGCAGTTACATGCTCTCCGCTGTGGGGGGATGTTTGAAGGTACAGCTGAGGGAAGGATTCACTCCCCCAGCTGTCTGTGTCCCCAAGTGGGCCTTACACCTCCTCTCTCCCACTGTGACCCACAATGACTCTACCCTAAAGGATCCCCAGCAAGTGAGCCGACTCACCTGATCACACACACTTACTCAGCTTCTCCATGCACACACTCACAGCCCTCCTAGTCCAAACTCTGCAGTCAGGTTTGAGCTTCTGCCTGGATGAAAACACCCACGAATGTCTTGTCCATCAGGGGGCTCTCCAGCAGACAGGAAGGTGCACTAGCCTTCACCTCTTTTGTTACTGGATACCCTCACCTCTCCCTGGTGAGAGAGACCCCCTCAGGCCTGCCATCCCACGGTCACTTCTACACACGCGCACACACACACACACACCCTCTAGTCTTAGACCTCTTCCACAAACTCTCCCCATCTGCCCCAGGTAAGGTCTTGAGGGAAAGGTCTCTGCTTCAAATCTCGCCCAGAGATATGACAAGGAGAGAGATCAGAGGTGCTAGAAGCCCCACACTCACTTTGGCCTCCGGGCCTCTTTACTGGCCCACCCATGCGTCATCCATAGTAAGCCCTGCCCCCTGACCCAACAGCTCAGTTCAGAGGGTGGGTGCCCTTGCCCCCTTCCTTTCTCACCTGCCACCACCCTCACAGACCCCCACCCAGCACACCCTCTAACACTCCATCCCCGCGCCTCCAGCCTCAGAAACCCTGGCTCGCTCCTGCCCTACCCCAGAGCCCTCGAACCAATGTGATCAATTTGGAGCCTTACTGTAGACACTCCATTTGCCCCACAGACTTAGAGAGGGGTCTCCCTCCCTTTTCTCCCCTCTCACCACCTTCACAGACCCCTCTCTCACACTTGAACTTCCAGTTCTTTCCCTTGCCTAAACAATCCTCCTATCCACCTCCCCCCTCCACCCTTGCTCCATGGGAAACTGGACCACAAATGAAATCAATATTGTCACTACTACTACCAGTGACTACATTTACTCATAGTCAGGCTCCATAACTAACAGGTCTACAGATACCAAACAGCCCCACGAGGTCATTAGAACTGTTGATTCCCCAATTCTCAGACGGTAACACTGAGGCTGGGGGAGGGGGCAATTAATGGCTGGAGCTGGAGTTTGAATGCAGGCAGTCAGAATTTCTGAGGACTGAGCCCTCCAGCCTCCCACTCCCAAGGAGATTAGACTTGTACATTCTTTCAGGAGTCCCTACCCTCACCCCTGCAGACTCCTCAGACGGTGACAGCAAAGGAGGGTGCTGGCACTCCCACCTCAATTCTGACTCTGGCCTCCCAGGTCCCTGCACTGGACTGCCCACACATCCTCCTAGTGGTCTGGGCAGGGTCAGAGTGAGGGATCTACCAAAGACACTGAACAAGGTCCCAGCCCGCTGGGGGATATCCCCCACAGGGGAGACATCTATCTGGGTGTAAGACTTAGGGAAGCTGAAAGGTGTCCATCTCTGTCATACACCATCTCACACAGACCCGAGCCCCACATGGGCCCTCTTTTGCTCACGCAAAGCCACAAGTGTAAGCACGTGCCTAAGAGCCCCCGCCCCCCACCTCTCCCAACTTCTCCCCTCCAAAACCAGAGCAACTGGGGGCCTTAGGTCCAGCCACTAGGCACAGCCCTTGAGGAGGGGTGCCCTGAGCCCCTCCCCTCTCCTCAGCCCCCAGCTCACATCGCTCAAGGTCAAGGCAACGAGTACAAGGGGTTGGGAGAGGGGTGGGGGAGGTAACCCTGGCCCCTTTGTGCGGCGCCGCGGGCGCTCGCCCTCGGTCTCCTCCCCCGGGCCCGGAAGAAGGGGGAGGGGAGTGCGCGCTCGCCTGCCCGGGAGGGAGGACCCGTGCGGCCGCGCGCCTGTCACTCTGGGCCCGAAGTCAACGCCTGGGAAAGGGGGTGAGGAGCTCTGGGACCTTGGAGTGCAGGGTCCCGACGAGGGAGAGAGACATAGAGGGGAAGGGAAAGAGACAGGTGGAGAGATCGAGGATGACCAGGAGAGGGGAGATATGGGAGGGAGCTAGGCGCGAAACCAGACGTCCTGGTTCCCAGACACTGGCTAGGAAGGAAGCTAACGCAAGGAAGAGGGACGCGGACAGGGAGAAAAGGAGGGAGCCCTCGGAGACTCAGGGGAGATGCTCGAGTTAGGTGTGTATGGGCTGGGAGAGGGAAGAATTCCACGGTATAAGCTGACAGGGACATCGGGGCTCCTAGGTCCTGAAAACTCGGGGAGGAATATAAGGAGACAACAGGGATCTAACCGGGAACCCTCGACGTCTCAGCTACCATCCTACGGCCGCGTGGCCCGAGAAAGAGAGAGAAAAAGAGAAAAAGGTGCTTTGACAAGGGAGAAAAGGGGTGGTGAAGACCCTGGAGACTGCGGTTCGGACTTAGGAGTGTGTACTCCCAGACCAAGGGACAGGAAGGAGAGCTGGAGGCGGAGGAGAGGAAAGCTCCTACCCCCCACTCTGGGTGGGGGAACGGCCTCCGCCACTCCCCAGCCCGCGCCACATTCCTTCACTGACAGCGACAAAGGAGAACCCCCCCGTGACTCTGATGGGGCTCCCCACCCCAACCCCAGGAGCCGACGGGGTGGTGGGCCCCCAGGGAGTATGGGGACGCGCTGGGGCGGGTGGGGGGGGCGGTTATTCAACTACCATCCGCGCACTGCATCCCCTCCCCAGCGAGGGCAGAGGAAGGGCGGAGAGATGGAGGGACGTGGGCGGCGGGGACACTCACGACTTGAGTGGGTTCTGAATGGCGGTGGCCATGGCCCGCTCAGCTGGGCCGCCTCCTGCCGGGGGCGCCGCTGCAGCCGCGCGCGGGCCCAGCCCGGCCTGCGCCGCCCGCTCTGCCGCCCAGTGCGTTACGATTTCATTCATTCTTGGGGCTGCGGCGCGAGCGGAGCGGGGCGGGCCGGGGGCGGGGCTCGACCAATCCCCGCGCCTTCCGGCGCACGACGGGACGTGGAGTCTAGGGGCGCGCGGCGGCGCCCGAAGGCACCCCTGACCAGACTACACGTCCCAGGGGGCGTCAGGAGGACCGCGCGCCCATTGGCCGCTGGGGATACAGGGCGGGGCTCGCCCCAGAGCATCCTTCCCTCATCCCTGGGGTGCTCCATTCCCAGCTAGGGCTCTCTATCCTCCAGTCACCGCAGGCGCGGGAGCAGGTTGTCCCTGGCTTCTGGGTTTCCACAGGGTATGTGGACGACCTCAGGTTGTGTCGTGAATTCTTGTCGATGCCTGGTTTGTCTGTGTAAGCCAGCCTGTGAACCAGCAGGGGGCGGGGTGGGGGTGGGGGGCGTTAACCAACGCCTTTGTTCATTGATTGTGTCTGCTATGTACCAAGCACCCTTCTAGGCCCCGGGAAAGGGCAGTAACCGAAGTCGCTGCCTTCACGGAGCTGACCATCAGGAAAGAAAGATAGATGATAAACATACATACATACATACATACATAAATAAGAAAGATCATTTTAGAGAGTGATAAATTCCATAAAGAAAGGGGCAGCTTCTCTGAGGAGGTGGCATTTAAGCTGAGACCTGAAAAATTGCCAGCCATGCAATATAAGGTGAAGGGAAACAAGCTTGGCATATTCAGTGATCAGTAAGAAAGCTAATGTAACTGGAGCAGAGTGACTGAGAGGGGAGACAAGGCTGGAGAGAGAGCAAGGACCCAGATCGTGTAGGGCCTTGTAGGACATTATGAAGAAAATAGATTTCGTTCTAAGTGCAATCAATCACCCTTGACTCTCCTCTTCTTTTTCACACATACACACACACCAAGCCCATCAGCAAATCCTGTTATCTCTACATTCAAGAAATAAATCCAAGACCCACCCACATTTTTCCTCTTCACAGCCTCCTGCCTCCCATCGTCTCCCACCTGGACAGCCGCACTGCAGCCAGAGTGGACTACCTAAAATACATGGTACCACACTGCTCTCTGGCTCAAACCCTCCAATGACTTCTTTCACAATTAGAATACAATGCAAAGCTCTCACTATGCCCCCAAAGTCTTTCTGGATCCCCTCCCCAAACCCCATCACATTTCTAACTTTATCTCCTTCTTTGTTTCCCTTGGCTTACTTTGCTTCAGCCACATTGGCCTTCTCTCTGTCCTTGGAACATTCCATTTCTGCCTCAGCCATGGGAACTTCGCATCAGCTATTCCCTGTGCTAAAGTGCTCTTCAACCATACCTCCATTACTCTCTTTATTCAGGTTCCTGATTAAATGTTACCTCCTTAGAGACAACCTCAACTAAAATAGCACCCCCATAATTCTCTGTCCTCTTAAATCCTTTCTTTTTCTTTCAACACATCATAGTTTGTCATCATGTTGTAGACCTGTTTAGTTATTTGATTTGTTATCTCTGCTCCACCCATTAGAATATCAGCACTTATGAGGGCAGGGGCTGTTATTCCATCCACTGCTATCTTCCCAGCACCTCTCTAGTGGGGCTAGAAAATGGCCTGAAAATAGCTGATGCTCAATAATTACCATATTTGTTGAATAAATAAATGAATCAATTAGTCATTGTGTTCCGTGTCTCTCCATGCTGTCAATATCTGAGCCATGCAACCAGCATGAAGAGAGTAAGGTGAGCTCTAGGCTGCGCCCCCCACACGCCAACACCGGACAACCTGAAGGGGCCAGGGGTGGGACTGCATTAAGGAAACCTTCCCAGAAGATGGTCTGGAGCTAAAGGCAAAGAGAAAGGAGAGGTTAACAGGCACATGACAGGGAGCGTATTATGGTCCCCAGCCCTGTGTGGATATGCTGAGGACACAGCAGTGATGTCTCTGATGGCTCTGCCCCAGGCTCTTTCTTCAGCTGATGGTCCAGTGGGGCAACAGACCCATCACCACACAACAGCCAAGAGTGGGGGAAGGATCAGGGCCAGGACAGAGAGGCCCCTGACCCAGTCTGGAGTGCCAGGGAGGGGCTTCTTGGAGGAGATTTCAGAGGAGTTTTTTGGGGTCTTGACTTCCTACCTCTCCAGACACAGGGCAGATCCCTAGTCTAACCTGATCTTCCTGTTACCCAAATAGCGATCCCGGAAGTTCCAACCTTTCGTTACATGTAACTCTGGAACCCAAGGAACTGGCCACTAGAGGGCACTGTAGCCCCAGTCTTTGTCTGTCACAGGCTGCTCCTGAATCCTGAGACATCCTTTGGACCATGGAGCCAGCCAGTAAAGACACTGGTCCCCCAAATCTGAGACTCAGACCCTTCCCAAGACGTGGTCACCAGGGTCTGACTCCCTCCCCACCAAATGTCCCTGTGGAATCACCAGGAGACCCTCCATCCTAGACCATTGGGGCATTTGAAGAAGACACTATTACTAACTCCCACCCCATGCCTCTCTTGTCCACTAATCTTCAGAGGATACAGCATTTCCCTAAGCTGCCTTGAGATACTTGAACATGAACTTTAGAAGTCCCCTTCCAAGATGGAGACCGAGGCACAGAGAACTTGAGGCTGGGGTCACGCAATACCAGGGCAACAACAGTAATGGTTAATAATAATAAAACAATAATAAGGTCCTGTTGATTTAGCTCTTCCTGTCAGAACTTGTACTGAGCTTTTACAGGTATTATATCACTGAATCATACAGACCAGGCTTAGGAAGCAGGACTTGTGACCTCAATATCACCTCAGCATCAGACAATGGAACTGAGGTTCAGAGGGCCATATCCTCGCCTAGAGCTCCCACCCATCAGGGCAGGAAGATCTGGGATTTGAACTGAGGTCTGACTCAGACACTAACACCTCTGAGGAGTGGTGGGGTTGTCAACTTCCTGTGTCAGAATCCTCTCAGGCCTTCTGTGAAAATATCATCCCTGTCCGCTCACTGCACCCCCCGTCATAGGCATTTAGGCTTTCCAAAGGCATCAGAATCTGTCCTTAACAAGTCCCCAAATCTTTCTAATGACCATAAAGGCCTGAGAGTCACTGGGTTAGTGTTTGGAGATAAACACAGAAAGAAGAAACAAAATGGGGTTGAAGGGAAGGTTCTCAAGCTCTGGGGCGGGGTGAGGTGCTCCTATGGTGTTTATCAGAGGCCATAGAGCCAGTAGTGGGGCATGGGCTCCACAGGTCAACTTCCGGTGCCCCTGTGGCCCTGTTGGAACTTCCTGAACCTTTCTGGGACTTCAGTGTTCTCATCTGTTAAGTGGAAGTAGTGGTTCAACCTCACAGTTTCATGGTAGGATGCTGTGGGTCCACTTAAAACAGTGCCTGGCACACAATACATATTATCTGTGGTCATAAATTCCTGTGGCTGAGGGTTTTACATGCATAATCTCAACAGCCCAGTGGGATGTGCAATATTGCCACTCCCCAGAGAAGTGTAGTCTCTGGTTGGAGTTTACAAATAAATGGAGAAGCCTGGACTTGAGCTCAAGTGTATGGGCAGGTATGAAGCATCCTGGTCACTGATCACTCTGCCCTCCACCAAGCGCCACTTGAACCTGGCATACTGCTGTGGCCCCCACAACAATCCTGAGTGGGGGCTAAGGTGAGACCACAGCAGGGGGGCTGTTAAACCTATGGGAAGGGGTTTAAGTTTGATTCTGAGGGTGAGGGAACTCAGTGCAGGGGTTTTTGTTGTTTTGTTTTTTAATGTGTCTTTATTATTTTTTCAATTTTTTATTAAATTACTGGGGTGACATTAGTTAGCAGGATCATATAGGTTTCAAATGTGCATTTCTATGATACACAATCTGTATCTTGCACTGTGTGCTCAAAAGAAACATTTCAGTCCAGAAGGCAGTGGTGTGAAATATTCACAGTGATGAAAAGCAAGGACCTACAACCCTGGCTACTTTTCCCAGCAAGGCCATCACTTAAAATTAAAGGAGAAATAAGGAGCTTCCCAGAAAAGGAAAAGCTAAAGGAGTTTTTGAACACCAAAGCAGTACTGCAACAAATGTTCAAGGGCTTATTTCAAGACTAAGAAGAAGGAGAAAGAGAAAGAGAACAGGAGACCCTGGCTGGTGTGAGTCAGTGGATTGAGCTCCGGTCTGCAAACCAGAGGGTGGCCAGTTGGATTCCTGGTCCGGGCACGTGCCTGGGTTGCAGGCCAGGTCCCCAGTTGCAGGCGTGTGAGAGGCAACCACACATTGATGATTCTCTCCCTCTCTCCCACCATTCCCCTCTCTCTAAAAAGAAATAAATAAAATCTTTAGAAAAATGACATTTGGATTTTCATGGGGATTGCATTAAATCTGTATATTGCTTTGGGTAATATGACCATTTTAACTATGTTGATTCTCCCAATCCATGGACACAGAATATCTTTCCATTTTGTTGTGTCTTTTTCAATCTCTTTTAATAATGCTCTTTAGTTCTCAGTGTATAGGTCTTCCACATCCTTTGTTAAGTTTATTCTTAGATATTTTATTCTTTTGGTTGAAATTGCAAAGGAATTGTTTTCTTCATTTCTTTTTCTGAAGTCTCATTTTTAGTATATAGAAAAGCAGTGGATTTTTGTACATTGGTTTTCTACCCTGAAATTTTACTGTATTTGTGTATTGTTTCTTTTTCTTTTTAATTTTTTTAAATTTATTTTTAGAGAGAGGGAAAGGGAGGGAGAAAGAGAGGGAGAGAAAGAGAAACATCGATGTGCGAGAGAAACACCAATCAGTTGCCTCTCACATGTCCACAACTGGGAACCCGGCCCGCAACCCAGGCATGCGCCCCCACCGGGAATCGAACCAGCGACCTTCCAGTTCACAGGCCGGTGCTCAATCCACTGAGCCACACCAGCCAGGGCATGTGTGTATTGTTTCTAAGTTTTTTGGTGAAGTCTTTAGGGTTTTCTATTTAAAGAATCATGTCATCTGTAGAAAGTGACACTCTTACTTCTTCTTTCCCAATTTGGATTCCTTTTATTTGTTCCTTTTGCCTGATTGCTCTGGCTAGGACTTTCAATACCATGTTGAATAAGAGTGGTGAGAGTGGGCATCCTTGTTTTATTCTTGATTTTAGAGGAAAAGCTTTCAGTTTTTTTCCATTGAGTATGATATTGGCTGAGGGTTTGTCGTACATGGCCTTTATTATGTTGTGGTGCTTTCCTTCTAGTCCTATTTTACTAAATGTTTTAATCATAAATGGATGTTGTATCTCATCAAGTGTTTTTCTGCATCTGCTGATAAGACCATATAATTTCTATTCTTTTTTGTTAATGTGGTGTATTACATTGATCAATTTGTGTATATTGAACCATCCTGTGTCCCTGTAATGAACCCTACTTGATCGTGATGTATTATTTTTTTTAATATACTGTTGTGTTCAGTTTGCTTCCATTTTGTTTAGGATTTTTGCATCTGTATTCATTGAAGATATTGGTCTGTAGTTTTGTGTGTGTGTGTTATCCTCATCAGGTTTTGGTATCAGGATTACATTGGCCTCATAGAATGTGCTAGAAAGTATTGTCTCTTCTTCAAATATTTTGGAAGAGTTTGAGAAGAATAGGTATCAAATCTTTGAATGTTTGGTAGAATTTACTAGTGAAGATATCTGGTCATGGACTTTTATTTGGGGGGAGGTTTTTGATGGCTGTTTCAATTTCCACACTACTGATCAGTTTATTTAGATTTTCTAATTCTTCATAATTCAGCCTAGGAAGCTTATATATTTCTAGGAACTTATCCACTTCTTCTAGGTTATTTAATTTGGTGGCATGTAGTCTTTCATAGTATTCTAGTATGATCCTTTGTGTATCTGTGAGGTCTGTGGTAACTTCTCTTTCTTTTCTGATTTTGTTTACCTGGATCTTTTCTCTTTTTTTCTCAGTGAGTCTAACCAGGGGGTTGTCAATTTTATTAATCTTTACATTTTTTAAGCTGGCATTTCTTAAAAAAGATTTTATTTATTTATTTTTAGAGAGAGGGGAAGGGGAGGAGAAAGAGGAGAAAAACGTCAATAGGTTGCCTCTCACATGTGCCCCTACCAGGGACCGAGTCCACAACCCAGGGGTGTGCCCTGGTCAGGAATTGAACTGGTGACCTTTTGCTTTGTGGGATGATGGCCAAGCAACTGAACCACACCAGTCAGGGCAATTTTATTAATCTTTTCAAAGAACCAGCTCTTTGTTGTATTAATTATTTGTATAGTTCTTTTGTTCTCTATATTATTTAATTCTGCTCTTATTTTTATTATTTCTTTTCTTCTGCTGAATTTTGGTTGCTTTTGTTCTTCTTTTTCTAGTTCTTTAAGATGCAATGTTAAGTGGTTTACTTGAGGTTTGTCCTGTTTCTTGAGATAGGCCTGTAATGATACAAACTTCCCTCTTACTACTGTTTTTGTTGCATCTCAGAAATTTTGATATGTCATATTGTCATTCTCACTTGTCTTTATATATCTTTTGAGTTCATCTTTCATTTCTTCTTTGACCCAGTCATTTTTAGTAGTATGTTGTTTAATCTCACATATTTGTGGATTTCTTTAGTTCCTTTTTGCAGTTGATTTCTAATTTCAGAGCATAGTGGTCAGAGAATATGTTTGGTATAATTTCAACCTTCTTGAATTTGTTGAGGATAGTTTTGTGACCCAACATATGTTCTATCCTTGAGAATCTTCCATGTGCACTGGATAAAAGTGTATAATCTGATACTCTGGGATAAAGGCTCTGTAAACGTCAATTATGTTCATTTGATCTCATGTGTCATTAAGGCTGATATTTTATTGATTTTCTGTTTGGATGATCTATCTAGAGTGGTCAATGGAGTATTAAGGTCCCCAACTATGATTGTGTTTTGGTCTGTTTCTCCCCTTAGTTGTATGAGTAATTGCTTTATATGTTTCAGTGCTCCCTGACTGGGTTCATATATACAACATTGAGAAGTGTATGTCTTCTTTTTTTTCTTTTTTCCTTTTTAATCCTCACCTGAGGACATGCTTGTTGTTTTTTTTTTTTTTTTTTAGAGAGAGAAAAAGGAAAGCAGAGACAGAGGAAGAGAAACATCAATGTGAGAGAGAAACACTGATCAAGACCAAACCTGCAACCTAGGTATGTGCCCTGACCGGGGATTAAAGCCATGTAGGGATGACGGCTTCAGCCAAATGAGCCACAACAGACAGGATGTGTTATGTCTTCTTGGTGTGTGCCTCTTTATCATTATATCATTATAAATTGTCCTTCTTTGTCTCTTGTTACCTTTCTTATCTTGAAATCTATTTTGTCAGATATAACTCCTGCTTTTCTGTGGATGTTATTTGCTTGGAGAATAGTTTTCCATCATTTCACTTTTTAAGTATATTTTATAGATTATTATTATTTCTACTATTACAGTTGTCCCAGTTTTTCTCCCTTTTATCCCTCTCTACCTTGCATGACCCTCCTGCTAGCATTTCCCACACCCAGTTCATGCCCACAGGTTCTACATATAAATTCTTTAGATTCACCATTTCCTATACTACTCTTAACCTCCTGATCTATGTTGTACCTACCAATCATGCTTCTTATTCCTTGTATCTTTTACCCCAATCTCCCCCTTCCTCTCCCCACTGATAACCCTCCATGTGATCTCTATTTCTATGATGCTGTTCCTGTTCTAGTTGTTTGCTTAGTTTGTTTTAAAGATTTTATTTATTTATTTTTAGGGAGAGGGGAAGGGAGGGAGAAAGAGAGGGAGAGAAACATCAATGTGTGGTTGCCTCTCATGCGACCCCTACCGGGGACCTGGCCCACAACCCAGGCATGTGCCCTGACTGGGAATCAAACCGGCAAGCTTTTGGTTCACAGCCCACGCTCAATCCACTGAGCCACACCAGCCAGGGCACTTAGTTTGTTTTTTAGGTTCAGTTGTTGGTAGTTGTGAGTCTGTTGTCATTTTATTGTTCATATTTTTTTATCTTCTTTCTCTTAGATAAGTCCTTGTAACATTTCATATAATAAGGGCTTGGTGATGATGAACTCCTTGAACTTGACCTTATCTGGGAAGCACTTTGTCTGCCCTTCCATTCTAAATGATAGCTTTGGTGGATAATCTTGGATGGAGGTTCATGCCTTTCATGACTTTGAATACTTCTTTCCAGCCCTTTCTTGCCTGTCATGTCTCTTTTGAGAAATCAGCTGACAGTTTTATGGGAACTCCTTTGCTCTTGCTGCTTTTAACATTCTCTCCTTATCTTTAATCTTGGGTAATTTAATTGTGATGTGTCTTGGTGTGTTCCTCCTTGGGTCCAACTTCTTTGGGACTCTCTGAGCTTCCTGGACTTGTACGTGTATGTCCTTCCCCAGATTGGGGAAGTTCTCCATTATTTTTTCAAATAAGTTTTCAATTTCCAGTTCTTCCTCTTCTCCTTCTAGCACCCTTATGATTTGAATGTTGAAAGGTTTAAAGTTGTCCCAGAGGTTCTTAAGCCTCTCCTCTTTTTTTTTTTTTGAACTCTTGTTTCTTTATCCTGTTCCTGTTGAATGATTATTTCTACCTTCTGTTCAAAATATTTGATTTGAGTCCCAGTTTCCTTCCTTTCACTGTTGGTTTCCTAAATATTTTGCTTTATTTCACCTTGCATAGTCTTCACTTCTTCCTCTATTTTGCATCTGTACTCAATCATTTCTGTGAGCATCCTGATTACTGGTATTTTGAACTCTGCATGTGGTAGGTTGGCTACCTCCTCATTGCTTAGTTCTTTTTCTGGAGTTTTTATCTGCTCTTTCATTTGGGCCATATTTCTTTGTCTCAGCGCACCTTTATGTTGTAAGGGTTGGAGCCTTAGGTAACTGCCAGGGCGGGGCAACCCGAAGTCACTGCATTGTGGCACAGTATGTGGGGCACAGGTCAGAGAGGGAACAATGCTGCTTGCCTTGCTCTCATCCCATTTTCAGTCACTTCCCCCACTACATCAAAGTGAACTGGGCCCTTCTGGTGCTGATTCCTAGGTGGGTGTTTTTTTGTACATTCTAGGACTGGTGGTTCCCTCCAAAAGACTCTCTTCTGACAGTAGAAGTTTCTCCTGCTGCCGCAACCCCCACAGATTTTTTCAGTCAGAGGTTTTGAGACTTTATTTCCCTGTGCTGGAACCCTGGGTTGCATGGTTTGTCTTGCTCCCCAGTTGTTCCTCCTGGTTTATCTGCATGTGAATGTGGGACTGCCCGGTCTGCCAGCCACCGCCTCGCCTGCTTGGTCCACCATCTGTCATCTTGCCATGCACCCTCTCCACCCAGCTGCCTGTCTCTGCCCCTTCCACTAGTCTGGATGAATGTTTCTTCTTTAACTCATTGGTTGTCGGACTTCCATATAGTTCGATTTTCTGGCAGTTCTGGTTGCTTTTTGTTTTTAAATTGGTTGTTGTCCTTTTGGTTGTGTGAGGAAGCTCAGCATATCTATCTATGCCTCCATTTTTGCCGGAAGTCCCATCTTTTCACTTTGAGTCTACCTTTGTCTTTGCAGCTGAGATGTGTCTCCTGGAGGCATTATATAGTTGGGTTTTGTTTTTTTATCCAATCTGCTACTCTGTGCCTCTTTATTGGTGAATTTAGTCCATTTACAGTTAGGGTAATTATTAATATATGAGAATTTTCTACAGCCATTTTATGCTTTGTTTTCTGGTAGCTCTGTGCTCCCATTGGTTCTTTTCCTTTTTGTTTCCATTTCTTGTTTTTGTTTGGTTGTATGTCATACTCCTTTCCTCTGTTTCCTCTTTTTTTTAAGCTATGTGTCTCAGCTTTGGGATTTTAGTGTGTGTTTATTGTGTGGGGGTTTATGAAAAAGAAAGTTTCATATATACAGTAGAATTTTTTTTCTTTTGAATGCATCTGATTTCCATCCTTCTTTTCAAACTCAGACGTTTATCCCCACCCCATTTATGTTTTTGTTGTCACAAATTATCCCTGTTTATGCTGTAAGGTATTTTTGATGATTGTGTTTGTAGTATTGAGACCTTTTGTTCTTTGTTTAGGTACAATAGAATAACTTTTTTGAGTATTTCCTGTAATGGAAGTCTTCTAGTGATAAATTTCTTCAGCTTCTGTATGTCTAGAAAAGTCTTTATTTCTCCTTCATATTTAAAAGATAACTTTGCTGGATATATTATTCTTGGCTGATAATTCCTCCCTTGCAGTAGTTGAATACTTGGCCTCATTCTCTTCTGGCTAGTAGACTTTCTGCTGAGAAGTCCAATGATAACCTGATGGGTGGGCTTTCCTTGGCAGGCCACCTCCTTCTTTTGCCCAGCTGCTTGGAGAATTCTTTCTTTGTAATTAATTTTTGACAGTTTTAATACAATGTGCCTTAGAGAAGGTCTTTTTGAATGGAGGTAACTAGGTGTTCTGTTTGCTTCTTGGATTTGAGGCTTTAGTTCTTTCCATAGGTTTGAGAAATTCTCGTCCACTATTATTTGAATGGGCTCTCCATTACCTTCTCCTTTTCATCTTCTGGCATGCCCATTATTCTTTTTTAATTATATTGTATTGATTATGCTACTACAGTTGTCCCAATTTTCCCCTTTGTCCCTCTATACCTGGTACCCTCTTCCCTCCAGCAATCCTTCCCCTCAATTCAAGTCCATGAGTTCTGCATGTAAGATCCTTGGCTTCTCCATTTCCTGTGCTATTCTTAACATCTCCCTGTCTATTTTTTAAAAGATTTATTTATTTATTTATTTTTAGAGAAAGGGAGAGGAAAGGAAAAAGAAAAGGAGAGAAACATCATTGTGTGGTTGCCTCTGGAGCAGCCCCTACTGGGGACCTGGCCTACAGCCCAGGCATGTGGCCTGACTGGGAATCAAACCGGCAACCCTTTGTTTCAGAGTCTGGTACTCAATCCACTGAGCCACAGCAGCCAGGGTTCCCTGTATTTTGTTCCTACCAATTGTGCTTCTTAATCCCTGTACTATTTCCCCCATCCTCCCCCTTCTCACTTCCCCCTCCCAGATGATAACCCTCCAAATGATCTCCATACCTATGATTCTGTTCCTGGTCTGGTTGTTTGCTTAGTTTTTTTTAGTGTGTGTGTGTGTGTGTGTGTGTGTGTGTGTGTGTGTGTGTGTTTAGGTTCAGTTGTTGATAGTTGTAAATTTCTTGCCTTCTTAATGTTCGTAGTTTTGATCTTCTTTTTCTTAAATAAGTCCCTTTAACATTTCCTGTAATAATGTCTTTACCTTGTCTGGGGAGCACTTATCTGCTCTTCCATTCTAAATGATAGCTCTGCTGGAAAGAGCAATCTAGATTGTTCATTCTTGCTTTTCATCAATTTCAATACTTCTTGCCAATCCCTTCTTGCTTGCAAAGTTTCTTTTGAGAAATCAGCTGATAGTCTTTTTTTTAAAGATGTTACTTATTTATTTTTAGAGAGGGGGAGGGAGAGAAACATCACTATATGGTTGCCTCTCACACACCCCCAACCAGGGACCTGGCCTGCAACCCAGGCTTGTACCCTGACTGGGAATTGAACCAGCAACCCTTTGGTTCACAGGCTGAAACTCAGTCCACTGAGCTACATCAGCCATGGCTCAGCTGATAGTCTTATGGGAACTCCTTCGTAGGTTATTCTCTGCTTTTAAGATTGAAAGACAAATACAATATGATCTCACCTATAAGTGGACCCTAATCAACAAAATCAAACAAGCAAGCAAAATATAACCAGAGACATTGAAATAAAGAACAAACTGACAGTAACCAGAGGGGAGAGGGAAAGAGACAATGGGGGAAAATAGAGGAAGGGTCATCAAGAAACTTATATAAAGGACACATGGACAAAGCCAAAGGGGGTGAGATTGAGAGTGAGAGGTGGGGAGGGATGGGGTGGAGGGGGGGAAGTCCTGGGGGAAGAGTGGAGACAGCTGTACTTGAACAACAATAAAAAAAAATTTAAAGAAGTTAAAAAAAAGATTCTCTCTTTATCTTTAACCTATGGCATTTTAATGATGATGTGTCCTGGTGTGGTCCTCTTTGAGTCCAACTTCTTTGGGACTCTCTGTGCTTCCTGGACTTATATGTCTATTACCTTCACCAAATTAAGGTAGTTTTCTTCCATTATTTTTTCCAATAAGTTTTTAATATCTTGTTCTTCCTCTTCTTCTGGCACTCCTGAATCAGATGCTGACATGTTTGGAGATGTCCCAGATGTTCCTAAGCCTATCTTCATTTTTTTTGAATTCTTGTTTCTTCTTTCTGTTCTGGTTAAATGTTTATCTCTTCCTTATGTTCCAAATTGTTGGTCTGAATCCCAGCTTCCTTCCCTTCTCTGTTGGTTCCCTATGAGTCTTTATTTATTTCACTTAGTGTAACCTTCATTTCTTCCTTTATTATTATTTTTTATTTTTATTTGTTTTGCTATACTCAAGGAGTTCTCTGAGCATCCTAATCACCAGTGTTTTGAACTCTGCATCTGATAGGCAGGCTATCTCCATTTCGCTTAGCTCTTTTTCTGGGGTTTTGCTCTGTTCTTTCATTCGGACCATGTGTCTTTGTCTCCTCATTTTGGCAGACTCCCTGTATTTGTTTCTGTGTATTAGGTAGAGCTGCTTTGATTCCCTGACTTAGTAGCATGGCCTAAGTAGAAAAGGCACCTGTAAATTGTGTGGGGTGGAGCCTCAAGTAATAGTCAGGGTGGGCAACCCACTCCACTGCTTTGTGGTTGTGTAGGGAGGGCTCAGATAGGGGACAATGCCACTGCCACCTGACTTCTGGAGGTTCTCCTGGCATTTGACCCATTTCCAGTCCCTTCCCCCTCTTCCCATGTGTGATGGGCACCTTTCCAGCTGCTGCCCTGGTGGTGAATCCCGGAAGGGTGGGTTTGCCCACGTTCTAAGACCTTGCAGGCCCTTTAAGTGGTGAAAATCTGGCAGTTCCTTCTGCCACCCCAACCCCACTGGTTTTTACAGCCAGAGGTGACAGGGATCTATCTTCCTGGTGCCGGAACCCTGGGCTATGGGGTCTGGTCTGGGGCTGGGATCGCTCTTTCCAAAGGTATCCCTACTGATTTTCATCCACCATACGTAAACGTGTGACCATCCATTCTGCTGCGGCTGCCGCCCCTCCACCTGTTTCTGCTACTCCACCCCTCCTATTCGTCTGGATGAATGTGGCTCCTTTAAATCTTTGGTTGTTGGACTTTCATACAGTTTGATTGTCTGCTGGTTCTGGATGTTATTAGTTTTGAAATCTGTTTGTAATTCTTTCTATGGCTGTGCAAGGAGGCAAGCGTGTCTACTTCTGCCTCCATTTTGACCAGAAATCGCCTTCTATTCTTATATTGCTTTTCCTGATGGACTCAGACAGTTCTCACAGAGCTCCTTTTGTAATGCCCAGGTCTCTTGTTTCTTCCCTCTGCATAGTTTCCAGATTTTTATCGATATCAGTGATACTTTCCTCCGTTTGATTTGCTCTATTTCCTATGCTCATAGTTCATTCTTCGCCTCTTTTTGGAATTCTCCATCTCCATGATTTATGTTTGGTTCTTTCTGAAAGTTTTCATCTCATTGGTGAAGTATTTATTTTGTTCGTTAAGTTGTTTGCTGAGCTCGCCAAATTGCCTGTCTGTATTTTTGCACATCTCATTGAATATTTTCAGAACTGGAATCTTGAATTTTGTGTCATTTATAGCACATATTTCCATTTGTTCAAGCTTGCTTTCTGGAGATTTTTTATATTCTTTTTGAGCTCCCTTGCTACCTTGGTTATTCATGGTACTTGATGCGTTTGTTCTCTACCTAGGCATCTATATATTAATAGTACTTGCTAGCAGATTACTATGAAGAGGTCTTTCTATTATTTTCCAGTAGGTGGTGCTGAATGACAAGTTTTTTTAGCTCTGTGAAATCCCAAAGCTAACCTTTGAGGCAACCGGCAGTATAGCAGCGATGGAAAAAAAACAAAACCTAAGCAAACAACTAGAACAGGAACAGAATCAGAGAAATGGACCTCACACGGAGGGATTTCAGTGGGGAGGGGGAAGGGAGGAATAGGGGGGAAAGGCACAGGGAAGAAGCAGCATAATTGGCAGGCATGAAATAGACGGGGAGAGGTCAAAAACGGTGTAGGAAACAGGACTCCAAGAACTTACATGTACAACCCATGGACATGAGCTAAGGGGGAGGGGATGCTGGAGGGTTGGGAGGACAGGGCAGAAGGGGGATAAAGGTGGAAAAATTGGGAAAACTGTAATAGCGTCATCAATAAAATATACTTGAAATAAATAAACATGTTTAAAGATATATGCAAAAATAAAAAGTATGGCAGCAATGCTGGGGCAAGGCTGTCTGTGGGGACCCTCTGCCTTCTTTGTTTTGCCTTCTTGGGAATGGCTACCTGGAACCTCCATAGGGTTACCACAAACACACACACACACACACACACACACACACACACAGTGAGCCTGTAGTAATAGTTCTTGGGTTTACAGATAATGTGCTCCACAACTCGACACCAAGGACAATAGGAGGTGAGTTTTGGGAGACTATGGGTGACAGAGCTCTGTAGCTTCCTTTCTTTGTCTGGAATGCTAACCACCCCCTGCCCAGGTCACTGCTTCTGCAGGAGTGCCACCAAGTCTCTGCTCCTCCTGGCTGAAGAAAGTGCTAGTCACAGTTGGCTTTCTCTCCTATCTGGGCTGAGCTTCTGTGAGCCCCTGGCTGCAGGGCTACGTCTATAATTAGTCTGAGCTCTCCTCCCTTCCTGCCTCCCCTGTTTGTTCCCACTTGGCCACTTTTATTTTTTAAGATTTTATTTATTTATTTTTAGAGCGAGAAAGAAACATCTGTGTGCATCGATTGGTTGCCCCTCACACGCTCCTAACTGGGACCTGGCTCACCACCCAGGCATGTGCCCTGACCGGAAATGGAACCTTTGAGTTTGCAGGATGATGCCCAATCCACTGGGACACACCAGTCAGGTCCTGCCACCCCACATTCAGATGCTTCAATGCATGGATCTTTCAGACATGACTATACATTGAGCTGGGAATCCTTTGTTGAGTTATAGCTGTTTAACTTGTTGAAATTTTAGAGGGCGAGACAAAGGGAATCACTCACACCACCATTCTTCTGACATCCTACGGATGGTTGAGAGCATGATTTTATTCTGTTTTAGAAAGGGTTCCATGGCTGCATATGTAGGCCAGACTGTGGGGGCGAGGACCCAGGAGATGGCTACAGTGGTTCAGGTTGAAAGACAGGGCCAGGGTTTGAATTTTTCTTATATAAAGCAAAATGTTAGAAAAGAAAATGTTCCAGCCCCGACTGGTGTGTCTCGGTGGACTGAGCACCAGCCTGAGAACTGAGGGATCCCTGGTTCAATTCCTGGTCAGGACACGGGCTTGGGTTGCCGGCCAGGTCCGCAGTTGGGGGTTTGTGACAGGAAACCAGCTGATGTTTCTCTCCCACATCAATGTTCCTCTCCCTCTCTCCCTCCTTTCTCCTCTCTCTAAAAATAAATAGATAAAATCTTTTTTTAAAAAAAGAAAGAAAATGTTCCAGAAAAAAAAAGAGAGAGTGAAGGAGGATAATAAGAGTGACTGCACATCGATCATTGTTGAAGCTGGGTAACAGCGAAGTGGGGGTCATTGTGCTGTTCTCTCTGCTTTGTGTATGCTTGAAATTTTTCAAAAGAAATAAATAAAATAAAGGATTCAGTTCAATTAAGGAAACATGAGCCAAATGATTACACAGTTGAATGAAAAAAGATACTTGCCATGTCTGAAACTGACAAAGGATTAATACCAAGAATATTCAAAGAACCTTTACAAATCAACAAGACAGCCACCTCCAAAAAAAAAAAAATGACTTGAAAAGCAAAAGATATTGAATGCTTAAATGTCAGGAGACCCAAAAAACTAACAAGCATATGAAAATGTGTTCAAAATCATAAGTACTCAAAAAAATGGAAGTTAAGCCTTGGCCAGGTACCTCATTTGGTTAGAACATCATCCTGATACACCAAGGCTGCAAGTTCGATCCCCAGTCAGGACACATACAACAGTCAACCAATGAGTGCATGAATAAGTGGAACAACAAATTGATGTTTCTTTCTCTCTGAAATCAGTAAAAGAAAAGTTAAGGAAGTTAAGACAACAGATATGGGTGTTTACCATAACATTTCTTCCAACTTTTCTGTATGTTTGAAGTTTTACATAATAAAATATGGGGAAAAAACAATGAGATCTCTCTTTGCACCTCGTAGACTGACAAAAATCAGAAAGCTGAATAAATTATGTGGGGACCCAGGAACTCCCGTACACTGTGGGGAGGAGGAGCATGGCATGGCCTGGTGTGATCACTCTGGAGGGCAATGTGTACTCCCTGCCCTGCAGTTCACACAGAGTCGACGACACAGAAATCATGTTCCTAGATTGCATCCCCTAGAAATGTTCACATAGGTCTGTAAGGGGAGGTGCCCATGGTTTTTCCTGAGCATTACCTGTGGCCATGAGTCACTATGATTCAGCGCTTTTCCAGAAAGCGGGAACGACTGGTCTTAGAACAGGGTCTCTGTCCTGTATCAACATCCTTCATCTTAGCCCTGGGGCACCTCTGGAGTTTCCTCCTTCCTGACTATCTCCTGCCTCACCGAGTCCCAAGAGGGCAGGTCTGGGACACAGCAGGTCAGCATCTTCCAAGGCAGAGTCCTTGGTGGCTTCGGAGTCAGTTGGAGTGGGCACGAGCAGAGCAGCAGCATGCCTCCTTCCTTACTGCGCCGGGCTGCGTGGCAGAACCCTGACTACAAACTGCACACCTGCTACATCACTAAAGGCAGCATGGCTGAATTCCCTCTGGCTCATGTCTCCTTCCTCATGACTACTCCTCTTCCTTCCTTCCCTTTCCTTACTTTGCCCACATGGCTTTCCCCCATGGCAGACCATCTCTCCTGCAAAGTGCCTAGTTGCTACATCATGAGCCTCCCACATCATGGCTGCCTGCCTTTCTGTTAAATCCTGATCCAGAGTGTCCTACATGAACTCCTATGCGGTCCCTCCTACATTGAGCTACATTTGCCAGTATCTTCTACCTTCTCTCAGCTGCCACCTCTAGCCAGGGCAAGCATGACTCAGTGATGAAGGGGACTGCCTCCCTGGCTAAGTCACAAGTCAGGATACATTCTGAAAGTCACTACACCTTTTGCCCTGGGGCAGTAGCACAGCTATGAACTAGCTATCAAGTTGCCATAGATATATATATGCAAAGTATCTTAAGCCTGTCCCCCATTCCCCACCTGCCAACCATTGACTGCGGGGAACTTCTCTGGGAACTTCTCACTCTGCACCCCGTTTCAAGATTGCTTGAGTCTGACCGTCTTCGCAGGGGACTGGCCCCTCTGTGCCCTAATTTCCTCATCTACAAAATGGAATAATAACAGGACTCACTTCATCCATCCATTCATCTATTCTATGAATACTTATCAAGGACCCACCATGTGTCAGACACTGATTTAAGGACTGGGAATCTACAAGGGGGGAAAAAGCAGACAAACATCCTTGCCCTCCTGGAGCTGATATTGAAGAGGGGGAAAACAAACAATAAATGTACATTTAAAATAAGGTCTACAGAAAGTGACAGAGTTTTGACCAGTGCAGCAGGGGCTGGAGGATACTCTGCATCATTGCCTGGACAGCAGATCACAATGACTGTCCCCTCCCTGGAGGAGCTGGACTCCTTCAAGTACAGTGACCTACAGAGTTTGGCCAAGAGCCTGGGCCTTTGGCCTAACCTGAGGGCTGAGAAGTTGCTAAAAGACTTGCAAGCCCACCTGAAATAGGAAGCAAGAAAAAATAAAAATCAGAATGAAAGTCAAATGTCTGCATCCTTTTCTGATGAAACCAAGATACAGATTAGCAGCCAGGAACAAGCTGAGAGGGAACCAGCTGGCCATGTCACAAAAACAAGGGGAAGGCGCAGCACTGTCCACAGGAATCCTGACTCCCAGAAGGGTCATTCAGAGAAAAAAAAAAAAAACACGTGATCCCACTGAGCTCAAGAATCAAGAAAAGCAGGGAAAGCAGGCTTTCAGAACTGTTGCAGAAGCTCCTTCTCCAGATGCGAGCCCAACGCGTGAGAATCCGCGTCCTCAGGAAAAAGTGAGTGAGCGGCAATGAAGATTCAAATGTACCTTCCGAAAGAGAGGAGTCTATCTACACAGATGGGTTTGCCAAATCTGGGGAAAAAATAAAAGAATTGCAAGCACAATTCCAAACTTTAAGAAGCTTCATGAGGCTTATTTTAAGAAAATGGAGTCCAGCCCGGGCTGATGTGGCTCAGTTGGTTGGAGCATTGTCCGGTAAGCCAAAGGTCGTGGGTTCAATTCCAGGTCAGGGCTCATGCCTGGGTTGTAGGTTCAGCACATGCAAGAGGCAGTCAATTGATGTTTCTCTCTCATATCAATGTTTCCCCCTCTCTCTCTCCCTCCCTTCCCCTCTCTCAAGGATCAGTGAGCATGTCCTCAGGCGAGGATTAAAAAAAAATGGAGCCCATTGGTCAATATATTAAGAGAAAAGAGAAACATTTTGAACAATTTACTTAATGAACCGAAGAAGCAGTCTGTCCCTAAGGAAGGGGTGTCAACTCCAGTTGGTCTCCAAGGACTCTCTACCACTTGTATTCCCACAAGTGAGTGGGACTCTCAAGGCAGGCCCAGGACGCTGCAGATTGGAGCACCTTGTGTGTGAAGGGATCCATCACATGCTCCACTCACTCTGCAATTAAATAAGTATCAGGTTTTCAGCTGCTACTAAAGATAACGAGTATAGCCCTGGCTGGTGTGGCCCAGTTGGTTGGGCCAACACAAAGTAAAAGGTCGCTGGTTCCATTCCCAGTTAGGGCATATGCCTAGATTTTGGTTTGGTACCCCGTCAGGGCACCTGCAAGAAACAAGCAATTGGTATTTCTCTCTCACACTGATGTTTCTCTCCCTCTCTCCCCCTCTCTCTAAAAATAAATACATAAAATCTTTAAAACAAAAAACAAAAAAAAGATAATGAATAGAAGTGTTGGCCAGGACTCTGGCCAGAAAGTCTCAACATGTGACCATATCTAGGAATACCCCAAAAAGGCCAGGCTGTGAGTGGGACCCAGTTAAAGGCCACAAGGGGGGTTCTGCTATAGTTATTACCCCATGCAAGTCGACAGCTGAAGCAGCCCAGACTCCCGTCTCCAGTAGGAAACGAGAGTTCCTACTCTACTGTTTGGTCTCCAGTTAAGTTTGTCTCATACCTTCAACTATGAGCCTCACAAAAGGGAGCTGGAACCATAGGGACAAATAAATCTCTGAACGAGCATGTAGACAGCATCAGCTTCCACAAGAAAACTGACAAGCACCCTCATCTCTAGTCCAGGGAAGAGCAGTGGAAGAAACATGAACACGAATGAAAGAAGAAAGCACAGGTTTTGGTAACTCAAGCCTCATCATGGATGCAGGTTAATAGTTTAACATCCTGTAAAAATTGCTTTATTCTGAACTTTTTTTGTAAATATTTTTATACTATTTTTTCCACTTTAGTCAAAAGATCTTGTTCATAATATGTAGTGTTGGTGGGTTCTTTACATGCTACAATTTCTGAAAAGATGTTACTACCTTAAAGCTCACAAATTCTTTGAAATGGTTTTAACCAAAGTCCCTATACATCCATTTTCTAATGAGACCCATCCTATAGATTCTTGACCTAGATTTTTAATGTCAAGTTCCCCTGCTGACTCAAATATTAAGAGAATTGCAATCCTCTTCTAAGCAAAAGCATTTACCTGATAGTAGCCACCACCTCAGCATCTAGAGAATCTAGTCATCTTCATGAAACCGTGGACCATGTGGATTGGGTACGGCATCAATATTTTAACCATGAGAAGTGGGTTTTTTCAAACTTATGCACCTTTGTTCAGATCACTTCATGTAATTGCCATCTCACTTAATGTATTCTTTTTTTAAGAGTATTATTCTAGGTTTTTTAAAAGGTTTTATTTATTTATTTTGAGAAAGAGGGGAAAGGAGGGAGAAAGAAAGGGAGAGAAACATCAGTGTGTGGTGCCTCTAGCGTGCCCCTAACTGGGGACCTGGCCTGTAACCCAGGCATGTGCCCTGAGTGGGAATCGAACTGGCGACCCTTTGGTTCGCAGGCTGGTGCTCAATCCACGGAGCCACACCAGCCAGGGCATTCAACATATTCTTAAGAACAAAACTCTAGCGCTCATTCTAGCCTTCCTTATTTAACCATATACAAGGCCATATTGAATTTGAGGTTTGAGGATTGCTGCTTTTTAAGAATGACTATGCTATCAAACTTAAATCTTATTCAGTTTATGAAAAAACTACAGTTGCTTTAGTATCACATCCACGTTTGTTGCACCTCACTGGAGCTTCTGAGTTTTGTATTGATTCAGTTTTTCATAAATACACTTTTTTCATGGTGGTAGAAAAAATGAAATAGAAGTAAAGGAAGTTCTACAGACGTCTGCTTCTGGCCAAGGTGGAGTTGGACTTGTCTTACTGCCTGAGACAAGTGGAACAATAAAAACAGACAAAATATATAAAATAATGGTGTGGGAGATATACAATACCAGGCAATAAAAGAAAGTGATCCCTGAGAACGGCAAACAAATGAAGTGAGCTTTCTGATTGTCCAGGTGCTGCCTAGAGACTGTGACCAGGGTGTGATGCAGGCAAGGGAACCCAGGGGGAGTCTGGCAGAATATGCCATCCAAAAATAGCCCCCATGGCACAGGATCATTTTGAACTAAAGGCAGTTGAGGAGAAGCAGATGCAAGGAAACCTATCCGCACTCCCCAATCTGCCCAGAAGCAGGACAAATTTGTAAAGGTGTCCCCACACTCATCTCTACGAGGAGTAACAGAAGTCAGTCCCCAGACAAGTCGAGACTCTTGTCAACCCACCAGAGGAACCTGTACCACAAACCTGATTAATTAGCCCCTTTATTCCATTAGCTCCTCCCACATATTTAGCTTCCCACAATTTGCTGCACTAAAAACTCCAAGCTCCTTTCCCTTGCCTTCTCACTTCTCTCAAATTTTATTCTTCTGTTAAAACGCTATGTGAGCCTGAGTTCCAAGAGCTCCTTTGACTTACTCATCACTGAGTTCTCCTGTGTGTGTCCGTGATGCACGTTACTAAACTTGTTTGTTCTTCTCTTTGTGCATCTAATTTACCAGCTGGAGAATCTGGAAGGTAGAGGGAAAAAGATTTCTTTCCCCAACGACAAGTCCTGACTCCTTGAGTTCAGAAAAGATAGAGCTGAGAGTCTGCGGAGAGCAAGGTGGCAAGAGTTTGTAGGACAGAGACCTGGAGAGGAGAGAACTGCACAGGAAGAGCCCAGAGATCTGCAGAACGTCCTTGAATATTCAGCAGGGGGCTGATCAACACATACCTGTGAGGACGCTACCTCAGTTGAGGGATAAGAGCCATCTTAAAGGATGAGAATAGTGCCTGTCCCCACCAGCCAGACTAGAAAGATTTCTCCTTCATGGGGCATTGAGCAAGAAGGTTTTGCCTCCGTAGTAGGGAAAAATTAGCCCTAAAAGGAGCACTGCTCAGAACCCACGCAAAAAACACATAAATGCAAAACCAAAAGCATCAAACTGCTTCCATGTAAATTAACAGCCCAGAACCAACTTCAACAGATTTATAAGAATACAAAACTATTCAGTATTCAACCGTTAAAATCAAAGATCACCAAGCATTCAAAATCAAAGAAGCAGAAAAACATAACTGATAATGAAATTAGCCAATAATTGAAACTGACCCAAAACTGATGTGGACGTTAGAATTACCAAGAAGGGCATTAAAACAGTTATCACAGTTGTATTCCATATGTTCAAAAAGTTAACTAGAGCCCTGGCTGGTGTGGCTCGGTGGATTGAGTGCTGGTCTGTGAATCAAGGGGTCGCTGGTTCCATTCCCGGTCAGGGCACATGCCTGGGTTGTGGGCCGGGTCCCCAGTAGGGGTGCTCCAGAGGCAATCACACTTTGATGTTTCTCTCCCTCTCTTTCTCTCTCCCTTCCCCTCTCTAAAAATGAATAAAAACTTAAAAAAAAAAAAAAGTTAACTAGAAATGTGGAAGATATTTTTTAAGAAGACCCAAACTGAATGTCTAGAGACAAAAATGACAGAGGATAAATGAAAAACACACTGGATGAAACCGCACTGCAGATAAAGAGATTACTGAATCTTGGACACGAAGCAGTAGTAACCGTCCAAAATGAAGCACACGGAAAACAAGTGATGAGCAACGCCGAGCTGTGGGACAATTTTAAGCAGCATCGTATATGGTTAATACAGAACTCAAAAAAAGGGAGAACATAAAAATATTTGAAGAAGTGATGGCAAAAATGTCCAAATTTGATGAAAACTATAAGTCCACAGATCTAAAGAGTTAACAAAACTTAAGCACAGAAAACTTGAACAAAAATTACACCAAACTGCAAAATAAATTGCTCAAAGCCAGTGATAAAAACAAAACTCTTTTTTTTAAGATTTTATTTATTCATTTTTAGAGAGAAGAGAAGGAGAGGGAGAGAAATATCAATGTGTGGTTGCCTCTCGAGCTCCCTGTACTAGGAAACCTGGCCCACAACCCAGGCACGCGCCCCGACTGGGAATTGAACCGGCGACCCCTTGGTTCACAGCCCCCGCTCAATCCACTGAGCCACACCAGCCAGGGCCAAAACTCTTTTTAAAAAACAGAGCGAGAGATAAAACTCTTAAAAGCAGCCAGAGACAAAGACAGAGGGATAAAGACAATGATGACATCCGATTTGTCATCAGAAATGTCACAGAACCAAAGGAGCGCTCATGCGCACGCGCACAGCAAGTCCAGGAAAACTGCCTTGGCTGTGCAGTGAAGAAAGACACAGTTTTATTGCAATGGCTCCACCCCGAAGAACAGGAGCTAGCGCTCAAAATCGGAATTGCCCAAAGGTTGGTTGGTTGTTTAACATTTTATTTATAAAATATATACACCGAATATCATACATCAGGCCCTGTCACCACGAAAAGAGCTCTAAAGCCAAGTCAGGAAGGGTTAAAGAAAGATGAGGCCCACGGAAAGGGCCCCAAAAGGAAAAGGCTCCCCGTAGTGCCTGGGAGGACCGCAGACTCAGCCGACAAAGGACGAAAGGCCTGAGGGGCAGGGAGGCAAAGGGGCTGGATGCGCGGGAGGAGGCATGGCGACCCAGTGCCCACAGTGGCAGCGGGGTGAGAGCAAGCGGGAGGGCAGCAGGGCAGGACCAGGGCTCTGAGGACCAGGACACGGGGGTGGGCAGCACCCGTCGGCCGCGCCAGACCTCCGGGTCGCCCAGGTCCGAGAGCAGCTCGGGCTCAGCCTCCTGCGCCTCCTCAGCGGGTCGTGGCAGCACGTGGGGAGCAGGTGATGGCGAAGCCGGTCCACCGGCTTTTCCCTGAGGACATACCTCACCGCCCAGACGAGGGTGATGGGGAAGCAAGGAGCCGGCACGAGGCCCACCGTGGGGCCACTGGGCGCTCTAGGGGGCGCCTGCACCGGGCTCCGTCCCCGCCCATCCCCGCCCCTCGCCGGCCGCCGCAGCAGGACAGGAACGCCCTCCCTCAGCTGCCTCCCAGAGATTTTTAATCGAGGGTTTTCTTAAGGCAGAAATTGAGGTTTAGGGTTTTGGGGCCAAGGATGAAGCTAATTGGTTAGTTTTTGTGTAACTTTCACTGGTTTTTCTTAGTCTGGTCAATTCAGTTCCTGACCTCGTCTGGCGTCTTTGAGACTGTGCTCAGGGGCTCTAAATAGGTTGAGGAACCAAGATTCTGGAAAATATCTCATAATTGAGCAACAATGATGTTATCTTTAAAGCAAAAAAGCAGAAAATAGACATCTTGTGACTATCGACGTTATTTATCATTGTTTTGTTCTTAACTAGCTACCTTTTTCTTTTATCTCAAGCAAAGTGTACTTTTAAACATTTTTCCTGGAACTTGCTTTACTGGGGGGGCCTTCAGGACCAGACTAACATATTTCCATTTCTTTTTGTGTGTGTGCTACAAAGTGAAAGGTTTTATTTGCACTTACACAACTTCGTGGAAAAAAAAAAACACTTCAGAACCTGACATAAGCTAAGTTAAACATTTTGCTGTCTAAAAAATACTGGCAATATACCCGTCTCAAAACAATTTGAACATATAGTTAAATGAACTCATTTTGATTAAAACATTTCCTAAGATGACAGTTTGTAAAAGGAAAACTTAAAGTAATTTAAGCACATTTTAGTAAATAGATATGGAGATATATTTTATTTGTCAAGAGTAAATGTCTGAGGGGGAGGGTGGTATAAGGGGACTAACTGGCAATGGGAAAAATACAATAAAGATTAAATTTTTTAAAAAGAGTAAAGTCAGCTTCATTTAGACTATTCAAATACACAAAATAAAAAATATATACCTATGACTGTTAAGAAAAAAGTTAATTGTTCTGAGAATACTAAGGCACTGAATTCAAATATCCCTTACAATACGAATTATCTAAATTTTTATATCTTTAATATTCAGATGTTCATAGTTATTTTCTTTAAAAATATGTTTAGCCCTGGCTGGTGTGGCTCAGTGGATTGAGTGCTGGCCTGTGAACCAAAGGGTTGCCTGTTTGATTCCCAGTCAGGGCACGTGCCTGAGTGGGCCAGGAGAGGCAACCACACATTGATGCTTCTCTCCCTCCCTTTCTCCTCCCTTCCCCTCTGTCTAAAAATAAATAAATGAAATCTTTAAAATATATATATATACATATGTATATGTTTAATAAGATAATTCAACCTTATTATTTTTTCCCCTGGAGGAGAGAGTTTTAAGCAACAAGTGTGTAACACAGCCTAAAGAAAATACTGCGGTGACACCCAGGTCCAAAGGTACTTACCACTAGAAAAAGGGTTTGTCCACCTAGATGTTTTTACTTTTAGACGTTTTTTGTTTCATCATTATAATACATCAGCCACAATAAGATGTACTGACGTATGGAAGGCCATCACTTTATATAAAATCTGGTACAAAAGCTTAGGATCATGTTACTAGTTGGATAATTACATCAAACATTTTAAAGCCCTGCCCTGGCCAGCATGGCTCAGTTGGTGGAGCACCGTCCAGAAACAGAAAGGTCGCCGGTTCGGTTCTCAGTCACATCCCGGGTTGCGGTATTGACTGCCCCTTGGGAAGCGTACAGGAGGCAGGTGATCACTGTTTCTCTCGCATCGCGGTTTCTGTCTGTCGTCTCTCCCTTCCCCCTCTCTTGAATGAGAATAAAATAAACCTTAAAAACCTTCTTTTTTAAGCTCTAAAAAACGATAGAAAGCTTAGAGTTTCAGGTATATGATATCTTTTAAAGTACATTCCCGACATTTTACCTTTAGTATGTAGAAAGAAAGGTTCGTCTGGGAGTATGCATGCAATCAGCCAGCCACCATGTAGACGAGTTCTGTGCGTCCCGTTGCTCGGGTACAACGCGCTGCAGAGCGACAGGAAGGGGCGGCAGGAGAAACCATGCAGAGTCATGACAAACTAGCAACTCAAAAACGTGGAACGACAGTGAATATATAAATGCTATCGTCCACTTGGGGTAATGTACAGACCTTATACTTAGAAGTATGCTATAAATGGCAGTTACTGTGGCCATTTGCCAGATACAGAATAAGCAATTGAGCAAATAAAAACAGCAAGAAATTCACATCATACTTCTAGCATTTTTGTATCCTTTGCCTGCGATGACCTCCTGTGATCTGAAAACTGTTTCACATAACATTGGAGTTCTTACGGTCCTTACCCTTCTTCAGGTTGCCTCCCGTTGCCATAAAGATGTGATTCCGGTAGCTTTCTCCCTAGAAAAAGAGATTATTTCTTCTTCCCAAAGTCTTCTCTTTCCTTCAAGGTTCATTCTTTCTTCCTGGTGAACTGTGTTGAGGTGTTCAGATTCAGCCTGTAGCTGGCTTTCTTTCCGCTTCTCTCAGTAGGGCTGCTTTCTTCTTTACTCACTGCACAAAGATCTGCTTCATTTCTTCTCCTTCTCCTGACACTCACCATAAAATCCGTGTCTTTTGTTTTTGTTTTGGGCTTACAAATAGAAATATATCTTCTCACAGTTTTGGAGGCTAAACATCAAAGAACAAGTCACCATCAGAGCTGGTTTCTGGTGAGTCTTTTCTTCCTGGCTTTGGAGGACCACCTGCTTGCTGTGTCCTCACATAACCTTCCTTATCTCTGTGTGTGTGAGAGAGAAAATTCATGTCTTTTGGCTTTGTAGGTCTCTTAAGGATTGAGCGGCTTGCCCTGGATGGTGGCTCAGTTGGCTGGACCATAGTCTCGTACATCAAAATGTTGCGGGTTCGATTCTCTGCCCGGGCACATATCTAGGTTGCCGGTTGAGTCCCTGGTCAGGGTGCATATGGGAGGCTACCGATTGATGTTTGTTTCTCTCTCTTTCTCCCCCTCACCTCGCCCAAAATCAATCATATCCTCAGGTGAGGATTAAAAAATAAAAAAGACTGGGGAGCTTATTCTCTGGGCCCACATCAGTAAAACCCATTTCCTCTAGTTTGTCACATTTAAAGTTCATAGTGCCTAGTGTGGGTCTGTCCTCGCAGATCCTCCATGTTTTTACTGTGGGCCCTGAGAAAGAAGATGTCTACTAAGAAGGGTTCCTGGTGGCTAATACCTCAAATTTTTAAAAAACAGAGCCTAGCATCTATTTCTACAAAGGGTCCTCTCGTGCAAATTGCACTTCAGAGAGAAGCCTGCACTGAACTTCCTGCCTCTGCACTGTGTCTCTGCCATCTGAGGCAGCCCTTATAATAAGGAGTTCCTGGAATCCTGTTTCAACCAATAGGACTGAGGTATTCCCCATCCAACCAGAACTATGTAGCTGTATCCACACATCTTCACCAATCAATCAGCCAATCAGAGCAATTCTATTCTGACCAATCAAGACAGTGCGTTCTGGAGCACTCAAACTTTGAGGATTTGCAGTCTTCATTTGCATGAGGACAGACCAACCAGGGATGGGGCGGGGACTTTTTTCTACGTAAGTCAGTTCCCCTCTGGCTCTGAGAGCACAATTTCCCTTTCCACCAAAGGCTGTTGTCTCTACTGCCCCCCCTTCACCCTCCCCCCTTACAATCCCCTGCCCCCCAAGCTGAAACACGAGCTGTCTCCTTGGAACAGAGGGGAGCAGACCAGAGCAAGGCAAAGCAGATTAGCGTAGTGCTGTCTAGCTGGAGAAGGGCCTAGCCCCAGGGTAGGCTCACAGCTGTGTCGTTTCCACGGCCATGCCTTATCAACAGTTGAGCTGTTCCATATCCATGCTGTTTTCAGAGCTGTGCTATATATCACAACTGAGCTGTTTTGCACTGAATAAAGTTTCCTTCTTCCCTGCAGCCCAAATTGAGGATTCCTATTGGCATTGAATTGGCACCAAAAACCATAAAGTGACAATACAAATGAGCATTTCCTGGAGCTTTACAAAGTCATGGTGGTTTTCATTTTCCAGTTGTACAGCACCCCAAGGGTACTGGGGAGCTTTGGCCATCTGGTTCCCACCTTTTACTCATCCATACTTCTTACAACAGCAAATGGCAAGTGTTTTACCATCTGCTGGGAATGGGTGTACCTGGACAACACTGCTGACCAATTCACTCATGAGTTTCATCTTATACTTCTGTAATTACGTTTCAGAAATTTCATCTACTTTGACAATCACTGGTATAATGTTCACCTTGCTGTCAAAGCCCTTAGTGGTTAAGAGATTAAATATCTTCATCCATGGCTGGGTAGCTCAGTTGGTTAGAGCATTGTCACAATATGCACCAAACATGTGGGTTTAATCCCCAGTCAGGGCATGCATAAGAATCAACCAACGAATGCATAAATAAGTGGAACAACAAATCAATGTTTCTCTCTCTCTGTTCCCCTCTGTCTAAAGATAAATAAAATCTTTTTAAAAAGATAAGGATAGGTCAGTGCTTTGTAGTAGCTTCCTCAGAGCCTGCTCTTTTAATGGTGCGCTGCCCACCCCTGGCATAACTGACCTTTGGGGTGTAGTAGTAAAACAACTCATAGAGCCACGAGGGGGCGCCGAGGCCTCACTTCTACAAGAGGGTTAGTGTATGGGCGGCCACCAGGGGGCACTGTCATTAGGGCTGTGTGCCAGGCACTGTTGCAGACATCAGGAACATAGCCACGCTCAAGGCAAGTGAGTTAATATTCCAAAGGTGGGGGAGTGCAGACATGACAAAATGGTAATTTCAGGGTGTAATAAATTCTATGGAGAAAATAAAGCAGGGTGTCATGACAGTGATTGAGTGTGGCTCCTTACATGAGGGGCTCAATGGCACCTCTCTGAGAGTACAGCTAAATGAGGATAAGGAATTCAGAGAACAGTGTTCTGTGCAGAGGGAAGGCGTCTCTGGGTCCTGGAGGGGAAGAGCCTGACAGGTGGAGTGACCAGCGCAGGCAAGAGACAGAGAGGGCAGGGACCAAGGCAGAGTGGTGATGGGGTGGAGCATGGAGAAGAAGACCTTGGCTTCTGCTCTGCAGCCAAGGGAAGCCTGTGGAGGACTGGTATGAAGGATCCCAGAGCCATGACTGCCGTGGCTCAGTCGGTTGGGTGGCATCCCACAAAGCAAAAGGTCACCAGTTGGATTCCTGGTCAGGTCACACGCCTTGGTTGTGGGTTCAGTCTCCCGTCAGGGTGTCAGTGGGAGGTGGCCAATGGATATTTCTCTCCCTCTTTGTCTCTCCCTTCCCCTCTCTCTAAAAATAAAATTTAAAAAAGAAAAAGAAATACTGGAACGATAGCAAGAAAATAATAAAAACAGTAACCTCTGGAGGAAAGAGAAAAGAACAGGTGGACAGACACTGAGGTGACTGAGAGAAGCGCCATCTGGCTGCCGAGTGGGAAACAGACCACAAGCCTTCAGAGGCAGAGAACCTGGTGAAGGTGAGGGTTGGCAGGTCGACTATGCTGTGTCCTTTGGGCTTTTCCATGTCACAGGACCTATGTGTTGGTGTTCCCAAGGGACACCTTGCTGGCCCAGTAGGGTGGCTGTAGGAGCTAATGATCCAGCTCCTCCTTCCCTACAATAAGGTTGAGAACAATGCTTATGTGCCTGGCACTAGTCTATGGTCCGTGTATTTAAGCCTCATAACAACTCTGGGAGGTAGGTACTATTATAATCCTCTTAGTTCTACAGATGTGGAAGCTGAGGCACAGGAAGGTTGAGCAATCTTGCGCAGCTAGGAAGTAAAACAAACAGCATTTGAATGCAGAGTCTTACCCACTACAGTATGCTACTTCTCAATCCTTTTGTTGTAGCTTTGTTTTCAGTCATGTTTTACTGCCCTTTACATGGGCTCTCTGAGGGCTGTGAGAAGTCACTAACACTTTAGTATCAGTCAGTCAGCCTCTTTCTGACATTGAAAAATAACAATCATTTCTATGGCTTATAGGAGCGCTGTAGTGTAAGAATCAAGTAGTTGGGCTCTGGAGTCATAATGCCTGAAACTGAAGTCCAGTGCCACTTCCCAGCTGTGAGACTTTGGCAACTGACATCACTAATCTGGGCCTCAGTTTCCTCCTCTGTGAAGTCCTCATTTTCCTGATGAGGAAACTGAGAGGTACACCCACAACTTTAGAACCTGGATTTGAGCACCTACCGCCTCCACAAAGATGAGGAACCAAAAACAGGTTCTGTGAGAGGGAAGTCCAGGGCTCTCTCTGTATGCTTAGGTGGGTGTCCTGGGAGATGGGCCTCAGTGCTCGAATGCTGGGGATGGGGTCTCTCTAGTCCCCACACATTTGTGCCGAGGGAAGGGGGCACCTTCCGGTTTTGGTAAATACCCACTTCTAATGCCCAGTCCCTCCCCTAGGACCCTTCAGGCCCCGCCACGTCCCAGTCCAGGGACTTTCCTGTTTGAGCCCTAGGAGACTTCCCCACACTGATTAGTCGAGGGCCGAGCCAATATTTGCTGTCTTCCCTGGCTCAGCATCGACACCAGTCCCTTCAGCCACAAGTTCAGAGTCCTCAGCTAAGGGTATCCATTTCACACAAACGCCTCTGCACGCTTCAAAGCCCTGCCTCAATATCATTTTCTTCAGGGAGCCCTCCACAATATTTTCACCACCCTGAGTGAATGGCTCCTCCCACTCCCTGGGCTCCCAAGTATCTTGGACCATTCAGCACTTTGTTCTAATCCTCTGCACACAGGCCCTTCTCCCCACCAGTGTGTGAGCACCTGATGTCAGGAACCATGTTCTGCTCATCTTTGTGGCCTCAATTCCAATGGCCAGTGCCCAGTAAAATTCATAGAATGGGTGAATGTTCATGTGTTGTGGTGATGTCAGGAATATTTGGTCCTGTGCATCTCCTGTGGCCCAAGGACCACAGGCTGTCATTCCCACAGGACCTGAGTGCCACCGGTACACTGGGGCCCTGCTAGCTGGGGGCCAAGGCCCAGGTGAGGGGGAAGGTGAGAAAAGGATGTGAGTCCAGGGGTGCAAGGTCAGCAGGGCCTGTTCTCACGCTCTCTGAGGAGGAGTGATTCTCCATCTGTCTGGGCCAGCTGCGCCTGCTGGGACACAAGACGGCCAGTCGGAGAGAGGGAGAGTTGGGGGGTGGAGCTGGGGGAAGTTCAGAATGATCAGGGAGAGGAAAAACAGGCACTTGGTGTTATTGTTACAGAACCATTAAATACTACTTATAAACAAGCGAGGAGGGCTCTGGTGGGGGTTGGGGCAGAGGGACTACAGAGGTGAGAGAGGGTTAAGGCAGCGCGGTCCGGGCCCGGTCCTGGAGGGGGCTCAGGCTGCGGTCACTGGAGGGGCTGGGCTGGCGGGGGCCTTGTTGCTTGTGGAGGCCTCGTAGCTTCACCAGCAGCTCCTGAACGAAGTCCTGAAGACAGGGAGGAGAGTGCTGAGAACACAGGGGGCAGGGGTCCCTTCCCAGCCCAGCCCAGCCCCTCTGACCTGGGCCCCTCCTCCTGCTTCCTGGTCATTGAGTGGGCGTGAAGGTGAAGTTCGGGGGGAGGAAGAGGCTATAAAGACAGAGAAGACTGAGGGGAAAGAGAGGCAGAAATGGGAGAGAGCAAATGGGAGAAAGAGATACAAGGAATGAGAGATGAAAACAAAAACAGGAAGACAGACGGGGTGGGGGGGAGAGACAGAGACCAGGACACGGAGACAGAGATACAGAGAGAGATGCAGAGATAGAATCAGAGGGAGAGACAAAGGGACAGAGAAACAGAGCCACAGAGAGACATCTAACATGTCTCCTAGGCCAAGAGATTGCCAGGAGGGTCTCCAGGGACAGAGGCCTGAGCCTCCAGAGCAGACAGACACACGATGACGTTTGTCCCTCAGGCAGCCCAGAGCTAGTTAGAGAAACATGAATATTTTTCCCTTTTAAAGCAGGGAAGGAAGCGGGAGGGGTTGGGCCCGCTCAGCTTCAGGGCCTGGAAGGGTGGGGGCGCCCTCCCAGAGGTAGGGAAGAAAGCCCCAGGGTGAAGGAGGCAGCCACAGGGGAGAGAGAGCAGCAGCTCCGGCAGACAGCACAGCAGAGGCAGAAACAGGAGACAGATGGGGGAGCGTCTCAGCAGGGAAGAGATAATGGAGGCCCAGTGGCAGATGGGGAGAGAGGAGGCTAGGAGGGAGGAAGATAAAAGACACCACTGGAGAGAGAAAAGGGCTCCCCAGAGCTCCTTCTGCAGGTCCTGAGCCTGGCCAGCTTTCCCCTGCTCCCCAGAGACCCCTCCCCCATCAGGGCGCAGGGGGCCAGAACAGGGCCTGTAAGGGAGGGGGAAAGGAACACTCACCTCTGTGGGGTTGGTGCAAGATTTCAGGAGCTCCTACACACACACCAGCCAGGAGTCAATTAAAAAAAAAAAAAGGTAAATAGTAAATGATTAATAACACCTCTACCCCTCAAGCCCCTTCCTTTACCAACAAAGCCTCAAGCAACAAGACTATGAAGTCAGACTCCAAGGTGGACTTTCCACCTGGCTTCAAGGGAGGAACACAGTCTGAGGGCCCCATCAAATAACTGGGGGCCAGGCTGAGTCAAGAAACTTTAAGTCCAGAGTGGGCAAGAAGATCACACAGAATTTCTTGCCTCTAGGAGAGAACAGGCCACGAAAGCCAGACTACCAGGCTTGGACTCCCAGCTCTGTCCCTTCTAAGCTGTGTGACCCTGGGCAAGTGATTAAGTCTCTCAGATGCTCCTGTTCCTCATCTGGAAAATGGAAATGAGCGCCTACTTCATAGAGTTTTGTGAGGGTCACATAACTCAGTAAGTGTAAAGCAACTGAAAAATAGTGTCGGGCACTCGGTAAGTGCCCAATAAACCAGGTAACCATCACTATGACTGTCAGGGAGGGGCAAGGTAAAGGATGGGGGGCAGCTTTCCCTTCTACCTACCTGGATTTTACGGCTTCTGTCCTCTTCAGTCTCCAATTCCAACAGCTCATCAATGTTGACTTCATCAGGCATGTCTGCCTCCTAAGGCAGGGAGGGAGGGCTGGTCAGGGGCCCTTTCCCCTCCCTCCCACGCCTTTGTCCAGGGGCTCTGGAGGAGCCCCCATGGCCCCAGGGCTCAGCTGGCGGGTTCTGGAGCAATAACGTGGCAGTCAGGGACAGCACCGCCAAGGCGGGACATCTGGGTGTTGGGGGGAGGAGTGGCAGATGGGTTGACAGAGGCCCAGGGCCTGTACCAACTGGAATGCCTGGGCCCTGGGGACCTCAGGGCTGGCATGGGTCTCTCTGCCTGGCCCCAGTTCCCATAGCAGGAAACAGGCCTGGTCGAGTTTTGGAATGTGAGATTCTGGGATTCAGCAGAGGGGCTGGCTCTGCCCTTTCAAGGAAAAGTCTAAGAGCTAGATACGGAGGAGGGGAGCAATGGGCCAGAGTCTGCTAGGGTTGGCCCCTTGCCCCAGGGGACAGTAAGGAGCACATGGGGGCCAAAGTGCAACCCCTTGTGTCCACAGAGATGAGGAGATGACCACCAAGGCTCCCCAAGGTGGGTGGGATGAGCCATGAGCTCACCCTTAAGTGACTAAGAAGGAGATTCCCAGTACGGCCTCTGGGGCCAGAGAACGAAACTCAGGCTGGCTCAGTATCCATGCAGGGGACAGAACCCAGCTGTCCGAGCAACAGATCTCAAGAGACTACAGACTTCTTCCTCCCCCACCCAAAGTTCTGCTAACTTTAGTGCAGCCTTCAGGACTGGGTGGCCCAGCATTCAGCAAAAGGCATGGCGTGTCTGTTAGTGGGTGTCTCTGTGCCATGGGGCCAGGCCAGCATGAGGATTCAGAGGTGTGTAGCATCATGTGTGCGGCCTGCACAGGGGCCTGTGGTCCTCGGTGTGTGAGGTGTGTGGTTCTGGCTTAACTATGTTTTTCTCATCCTCGGGTGTTACAGGCAGCCGTAGTACCACTGTCTGAGGGTGGTCTCACAGGATGCCACCTACCACTAGGAACCAGACTTGTCTGTCCATCTGTATGAACCCACATGTGTCTGAGAACAGAGGGACCTCGTGTCACTCTGAGGGGCCATGGCTTCTACCACCTTCACATTGTGCTCAGGATTTCTGCCTCCTATGTGTCTGTGTAATGCTGTGACCTGGGACTATCTTCCGTGGCATTGTGTGTGTTATATAGAGTGTGACTTCAATCAGAGACTCCAGTGAAATGCGTGTGTCTGTCTGTAGCCTACATGTTACATATGAGGCTATAGGTTATATCCTGTGTGCCCAGTTTCTGTTGTTATATGTCCCTATGTACCTACAGCTTACAGTTTTCTGTCTGGGTGTGACCAGCATTTCTGTCACGTTTGGTCGGAGTGGCTGCAGCATATGTCATGTGGTCATTGTTCTTGCCTTTAGGGAACACGGCATCACTTAGCTGTAGCTGTGGTGGCCTGTGCCCTGAGTCGCTACAGCTTGTACTGGTGTATTCGCTACAGCTTGTACTGGTGTATTTCTAGGGAGCGCTGTAACTAGAGTCCTTTTGTGTGGGTGTAGTTGTGTTGTGTGCCTGAGGCTATAGCTTGTCACTGTGCACGTGTGGGAATGCTGTTGCTTCCTTTCCTATGCATCTCTGTGTGGTTGTATCTCCTCAGTCACCATGTCTATGTTTGGCTTTAAGACATCCCCTCCCCCCACCCTTTCTCTAGATAGGGCTGCTCTGATTCCCCAACTTTGCCTCCTCGCCCCCCAGATGGTAAGTCCCTGGCCCTCCTCAGATGTTTGCGCACATGTCTGGTGACTCCAGTGTGTGTCTGCGTCCACAAGCAGAGCGCCATCGAGGGTGGATGGCAGGGCCGGAGTCTACTGAGTGCCTGATTCCTGGGTGTGCATGTGCAACAGTGAGCACAAGCAACCAAAGGCCCCAAGGGCATAGGATGCCCAGGACCTCCTCTATGTCCCCACACCCCTCCCTCCCCGACTCACCCGGCCGCGGTACAGCTCCTCCAAGCGCCCGTCGATCCACTTCTCCACGTCCAGCCGCCGCTGCAGCTCCCGCCGGTCGTACTTGACTGTGACACGCGCGTGTCGTTTCTGCAACCCCCCGGGGCTGCCCCCCGGCCCACGGGTCCGCGACGGAGCCTGCAGCTTGCTCAGCACCCGCTTGCCCAGCCGCTGAGCTGCCATCGCGTCCTGGCCCCGGGCCCCAGCGCCGCGCAATACGCCTTCGCCTCGCGTCTAGGGGGGCCTCTTACGGGGCGGGGCGGGGCCGGCCGGGGGCGGGGGCTCGGGCTCGCCGGGGGGCCGGCCCCGCCCCAGACGCCCCGGGCCTCAGTTTCCTAGCTTGCAGCGCGAGGACTGGCCGCTGCGCCGCTGTGAAGTCTGCTGCCTGGCAGGGCCCAGGTATGGGCGGGGTCTGGGAGCCCCAGGCCAAGCTGGGTGTCTGGGGCTCCAGGGGGCTAGATCCAGGGGGCGGGGTCCCGGGACAAGCTCCAGAGAACCGGCCTGTCTGCGCCCTCTGGCGGTTGCAAGAAACGGAGCAGGAGCCCCCATGCCATCTCTCTTTGCCATGGAACATCAAGCCATGGTTGGTACTCAACACATCATTTGTTAGTTGTTTCATTTATTCATTCATCTATGCATTGCATTTATTCGTCCATTTATTCACTCATTCTACAAATACTCACTGAGTGCTGCTGCTCTATAGCAGGCACTGTCCTAGGCACTGAGGATAGAACAGTAGGGAACAAAAAAAACAAGCCCAGCCCTCATGGAGTTGACATTCTTGTGGTGAAGACAGGCAGAAAGCACAAGTATGTACAGTATATTATTCAGCTTTTTAGAATATCATAAGTTCCCTGCAGAAATAGGAAGCAGAAAAAGAGAAATAGAGTGAGGGAAGGGTTGTAATTTTGGCAAGTGGGACCAGAGAAGTCCCTTCACAGGTCTTCCCACTTCTAATCATAAGCAGTGAGAATAATACTTTAAAACTTAAATTTGGCCATGTCCTTCCCCTGCTTAAAACTATCCATAACTAGGCAATGATTTCTTAGATATTGTCAACATAAAAAAACACTCAAACCTGTAGAGAATTTTTATGAGTTTGAGCCACACTGAGGACATCTGTCGGGGAGCAAGACCTCAAAAGGCTTCAGAGAATAAGAGTTTTGTGGCTTCTTTCATGTATTTAACACTAAGGAGGGAACTGAGGAAGAGTACATGAAGGTGAGAGAGAGCAGTGCAGGGACTGGGTTACAGACAGTTAAGGTTATGTGTTCTCTTGAGGGTGGTTAAGTTTATTCCAAAGGTGTGTTAACCTTGATGCACAGAAACAATGGACAGGGCTTAAGGCCAAGATGAACGTTTTACTAAAAAGTTACAGGCCTGGGCCTCCCTACCCACAATGACCTGCCCAGCTAGGAATTTATGATCAGATTACCCTGTGGGGTTGCTTTTTTTCATTCACAGATGATATCCAATTTATCTTTTTTTTCTTTTGTTGCTTGTGCTTTTTTATAATACTACGGACTAAAAACAGAAAACAAACAAACAAAAAGGTCTTTTATGGAAAGTAACCTCACAGGGTGATCTAAAATTAAATTCCCAACCAGGCAGGTCATGGTGAGTAGTCAGGCCCAGACCTATAACTCTTTATTTATTTTATTTTTTAAAAGGTTTTGTTTATTTATTTATTTTTTAGGAAGGGGAGGAGGGGAAGAAAAACGGAGAGAAACATCGATGTGAGAGAGAAACATCGATCAGTTGGGCCCTGACCGGGGGCCAAACCTGCAATCTGGGCATGTGCCCTGACCAGGAATCAAAACTTTGGCTTTGTGGGATGACACCCAACCAACTGAGCCACACCCGTCAGGGGAGGCCTAAACCTTTTTAGGAAAAGGTATATCTTTGCCTTATGCAAGCCTTGTCCATCATGTCTGTGCAGCTAGGTTAACACACCTTAGAAATACCTCTTTTCGGACCCCTCCTCCTAATACCTGTCCATCCTTTCAGACCCCTCTCCCCATAACCTCTCCCGTAATCTGCTCCCCACCTTGTTTTCTCTCACCTTCCTGCAGTCTTCCCTGCTTAATTTCAAAGACATAAAAGAAACTACAAAACCATTATTTTCCAGAGCATTTGAAATCTTGTTCCCAGCCTATGTTGCCAGTTTGGTTGAAATAAAACCTCATAAAAATTCCCCAGAGGTTTGGACATTTCTTACATCATCAAGAAAGTGAAAACAATTGCAGATCGTATACCTGAGAGGGTACTGCACCTAAAATAAAGTCAGGCAACTCAATAACCCAATTTAAAATAGACAAAAGATCTGAATAGGCATTTCTCTAAGAAAAATATGTAAAAAACAATAAGCACATTGCCCTGACTAGTGTGACTCAGTTGGCTGGCTTTGTCCTGCAGAGCGAAGTGTTGCCAGTTCGATTCCCGGTCTGGGCATATGCCTGGGTTGTGGGTTCAGTCCCCAGTAGGGGCACGAGCAAGAGGCACCCTGTCGATGTTTCTCTCTTGCATGGATGCTTTTTCCCCTCTCTTTTCCGTCCCTCTCACTCTCTCTAAAACTGGATAAATAAAATCTTTAACAACAACAACAAAAGACAATAAACACATGAAAAGATATTCAACATTACCAGTTATCAGAAAAATGCAAATCAAAACCACAATGAAATACCACAAAAAATGTGTATATGAATGTTCATAGCAGCCAAAAGGTAGAAACTACCCAACCATCAACCAATGAGTGAATAAATAAAAGTGGTATAACCATACAATGGAACGTTATTTATGAATAAAAAGAAATTAAGTATGAATGCTTGCTACAATATGAATGAAACTTTAAAACACATGAAAGAAGCCAGACACAAAAGGCTACATGTTGTAAGACTCATATAAAATGTTAAGAATAGGAAAATCCATGGACAGAAAATAGATGGAGGTTGCTTGGGGCTGAGAGAATTGACGGGCGGGGCAATGACTGCTCAACAGTATGGGGTTTCTTTTGAGGATGATGAAATTTTCTAGAATTGATTGTAGTGATAGTTGCACAACTCCATAAATACAGTAAAAACCATTGAATTGCACACTTTCAAAGGGTGAACTGCATGGTGTGTTATATCTCAATAAAGCTGTTATATTAAAAAAAAAAAAACCTGCCCATAGCTCCTCATTGCCCTGGGGCTGAAGGCCAAGTTCCTGAGTTTACAGTCAGAGCTCCAGGCAGTTCCCTCAGTCAGGAAAGCTCTTCCCCAGAGTAATAGCAACAAGGTTCACTCCTTCATCTTCCTCAAAGATCATCTCTTGAGTGACGTCTTCCCTAACCACCCTACTTTTACTCTTTTTACTTGTCTGTTTTCCAACTAGTGCTGTCCCAAAGGGAGGGCAATAGGAGTGGTGCACCTTGGGTACAGGCAAAAAGTGGTGTACTGTCCTGGCTGATGTGGCTCAGTGGATTGAGTGCCGGCCTGTGAATCAAAGTGTTGCTGGTTCGATTCCCAGTCAGGGCACATGCCTGGGGTGCTGACCAAGTCCCCAGTGGGGGTGTGTAAGAGGCAATCACACATTGATATTTCTCTTTCTCCCTCCTTTCCCCTCTCTAACAAATAAATAAATAAAATCTTTTTTAAAAAGTAATTATTTTTTTTAAAAGATTTTATTTATTTTTAGAGAGAGGAGAAGGAGGGAGAAAGAGAGATATCAATGTGTGGTTGTCTCTCACATGCCCTCCACTGGGGACCTGGCCCACAACCCAGGCATGTGCCCTGACTGGGAATCAAACCGGCGACCCTTTGGTTCGCAGCCTGTGTTCAATCCACTGAGCTACACCAATCAGGGCTAAAAAAAGTAATTCTTTAAAAAAAAGTGGTGTACTGTCTGTAGAGAATTGGAAAATAATAATAAAACTGATCAAAAGTTGGTCACATTTATTTTTTAATTTATTATTTATTTATTATTTTATATTTATTTATTAGAGAGAGAATAGAGGAAGGAGGAAGGGAAGGAGAGAGAAATATCAGCCTGCCATTCCACCCATCCATGCACCCACTGCTTGAGTCTTACATGTGCCCTGACCAGGGATCGAACCTGAAACCCTGTCATATCAGGACAGTGCTCTAACCAACCGAACTACCCAGCCAGGGCTGGTCAAGGTTTTACTGTACCAGGCACTGACATTTCTATACAGTATCAGTGATAAAATGATCGTCCCACCCCAGGAAAAAAATCTTTTGTTGGTCTACTTATGAAACAATTACTATAGAGTTTTAACAATATGTAGCTAAGCTTCAAATTACATATTTTTATTACTCTATCCTTTAGTAAACATTGTATTTATATTCATTTTCTGTTGCAACACAGTCAGTGACTACACACACTTACTATCCCATAGTTTCTGTGGATCAGTTCAGTCAAGGCTTAGCTGGGCCCTCTGCTCCAGAATCACCAGTTTGCAATCCAGGGATCAGCCAGGGCTGTAGTTTCATCAGGGACTTGACTGGAGAAAGGATCTGCTTCTAACCACTTGAGGAATTTGGTCTTCATTTTCCGACTGGCTGTCCATGGGGATTCCTCTTGGCTCTTTGAGGCCACCTACAGTTCCTTGCTGTGTGACCTTCTCCACAGGTCCTCTCACAATGTGGGAGATTACCATATTTTGCCGTGCATAATGCACACCCATATTTTTGGCCCTAACTTTCAGGAAAAAAAATCTTTCATTTTAATATTTTAATTCAATTATTTATTTATATTTAGAAACAAAACCAATTATCATATTACAGGGTATTGTTTTGCATATGGATATTGTTACTGCTTTCTAGAGTTACACTTCTAATGCATAAGCATAAATAAGAATTAAAAACATTTAAACAGATACAGAATTAGTACTACCCATATATAATGCGCACCCTTATTTTTCCCTCAAAAATTTTGTTAAAAAAGTGCACATTATACATGGCAGAATATGGTATTTCTTTCAAAGCCAGCAAGGAGAGTCTCTCTCCAGTCCACTCACACGGGATTTTATATAGTGTAATGTGATCACGAACTTCCTTTGTCATATTCCGTTGGTTAGGATCAAGCCCCAGGTGCTGCCCACACTTGAGGGGAGAAGATTATATGGGCCCAACGTCTTTTTGCCACAACATTCTATAGGGAAATTAATACAGGCATACCTCGGGGGTTTTTTTGTTTGTTTTTTGCACTTGGCTTTATTGCACCTCACAGATGTTGCATTTTTTACAAATTGAAGGCAAGACCCTCCACCAGCAAAAAGATTACAACGCCTTTACATTTGCTTTATTGCCATGGTCTGGAACTACACCTGCAGTATCTCCAAGGTTGGCCTGTACAGAGAGCTCTCAGACCTCTCTCTTTTTTTAAAAAAGATTTTATTTATTTATTTTTGGAGAGGGGAAGGTAGAAAGAAAGAGAAATATCAATGTGTGGTTGCCTCTCACGTGGTCCTCACTGGGGACCTGGCCCGCAACCCAGGCATGTGCCCTGACTGGGAATCGAACCTGCAACTGTTTTACTTGCAGCCTGCGCTCAATCCACTGAGCTATGCCAGCTAGGAACCTCTCCCTCTTTCTTGAGCCCCTTCCCCTCTCTCTTAAAAAAAAAAATATTTAAAAAAATTAAAAATAAAGATTCCTTTTTATGGTTTATTTTGAAAATAAGTTCATAAGAATTTGGAATCAGTTGGGCTTATATCAGGCACAGTTTGAGTCTCCAATCTCTGTGATTCTACATATTCTTGCATTTAAATAATAGATTAGAAATTAAAATGATGGCACTATGATCATAAAGATGAAGAAAATATTCTGCCATTCTACATATTCTTTTGGAGTTTTTGTGTTTAAATTTTAAAACAGTGAATCAGGGTATGAACTGCAAGGTGTAATATTTTAATTTGGTAAATGCAAATTTTCATTTATACATGATATATTCTATTGAATTTGAGTAATACCTCTACAATTGTAATTTATTTATATTCAAATGTTAGTTTTAAAATATAAAAACAAATAAAATAATGATTATTATTAAAAATAATTTTCTGGTAGAGAGGAGGAGGTGTAAAAAAATTAGTTTCACCATTAGTTCCCAACATTTTAACAGGGCAGGAATTTTGCTTTGTTTGCTGTTGTATCTTCTCCAGCATTGTTGTAAATGCTGGAGTACCTGGCTCATAGTGGGTACTCATTGAATGTACTGAATGAAGGGATAGATGAATGAATGAATGAATGAATGAGCCTGTACCTCCTCTCCAGCCTCACATCTTACTATAGTCTTCTCAGTCTTCCTTCAAACTTGGGCTTAGTGGCCCAGGGCAGGGGTGGGGCGCTCAGGTGCTGGAGACACCTTTGGCCCACACACAGATTCTTGATCTGGAGTCCCAGGACCTCACTGCAAGATTAAAGAGGATGATTGGCATAAAACCTTAATTGTTTAAGATAAACACCATTTTCTCCAGTTAAGGCTCTTCACACCGGGGATGGGCAAAAGTAGGTCTATAATTACCCTGGCTGGTATGGCTCAGTGGATTAAGGGCTGGCCTGTGAATTGAAAGGCTGCTGGTTCTATTCTCAGTCAGGGCACATGCCTGGGTTTGGGGCTAGGTCCTTGGTTGGAGGTGTGATGTTTCTCACATTGAAGTTTCTCTCCCTCTCTTTCTCTCTCTCTGAAAATAAGTGAATACAATCTTTTTTTAAAAAAAGTAGGTTCACAGTTTAATACAAATAAATAATACAAAAATTAATAAATGACAATACAAGAACAAACTCTTCCCTATACTCACAACTATAAGCCTACTTTTGTCAGGAGGGAGGCTAAAAAACAGTGGGAGTGGGCCTGGCTCCTGTAACACTCCGCTGTCTTTCTGTCTGAGGACTTTTGCTTTTGGCTGTTCCCAATTCCTGGAATGTTTGTCCATCATCCCTTTGTATGTCAGTGTTCATTTTCAAAACCACCTCCTCATGGGTCCTCCCCCACTTCCCAGCTCAATAGGTCTCCTTTGCTATTTTCCTCTACTCCTCTGTCTCTCCCACTCCACCCTTTCCTTTTGAGATTCAGTTCCTTTCCTGGAAGCTGCTCCCGCCCCCAAGCTGGGTCAAGCCCTTCCTCTGGGCTTCCCTCCTTTTAGGTCGGATTACTCTACCTGTGCTTCCCTTCACTGCCCTGACACCTATCCGAGTCTGGTGAATAATTTATCTTCATCTCAAATTCCTATGGAGGTAGAGCCTGAGGCTGTTCATTCGTGAGTCTATAACCTCCTGGGGGAAAGCCCTCTCTGGCCCTTTTTCATACTGAATGGGGAACTTGTCTGGAACTTACCATCCATCACCCTGTCACATCCCTAATCGCTCTGCTCTAAGATTCCGTCATCAGTGCTCACTTCTCTGGGCTGCTCCTGTCTGGTGACTCAGGGACTAGTCTGACGTGATTAACGCTGAATTTCCAGCAACGTTCCGAATAGGCGCTTAGTGAACGTAAAATTTAGGAAAAAATAAATCCTTCTTCCTCAAAAAAAGGCTGAAGTGAGGCGGAAAACCCCCCACAGGTTTCCAGAGGAGCGTTTCTGAGGCCTCTGCTCCCAACCCGAGGCCCAAGCTCAAGAGGGAAGGTACTGGAACGTCATCGACTAGCCCACGGGAAAGGGTAGGAGGAACCCCGGGCTCACCGGGCTTTCGCCTCCCCCTCAGCCAGGTTCCACCTCAGCCAGGTTCCACCTGGGGCGGAGCCTATGCAAGCCCCGCCCCTTTCTTCAGCGTCAGGGGCGGGCCCAGGTGCGCCCTAGGGTGGAGGATGGCCGCGCAGGTGCCTGCTTCCTGCGCCTGCGCTCAGTGCGTCCCGCCTCACCAGGTGGGCTCCGCCCCCTGTCTGAAGGGCCACCTTCGGCAGCTCCTTCTAGGCGGCCGCCATTGGCTCCAGCTCTCACGGAGCATTTGGGCGGCTGGCGCGGTTCTGTACGGTGGGGAGTCGCTGTGTGTTACTGGAGACAAAGACGGGAGTGAGGCGCGTTCTCCTGAATTGTGGGCATAGGAATCAGAGAGTCCTCACACCAAAGGTCCGAGAAAGGAGCGTTCCGACGACTTCGGCCTGAACGCTAGCGCGGCCCCTCTGCGAGCGTCCACACCTGAACGTGAGGCGCTCCAGTGCGCGTGCGCGGCAAGGGGCTTCCCGCACCTCATCGCGAGACCCCAACGGCAAGCGGCTGGAGGCCTCACCTGCGCGGCCGGGTGGAGCCCGTCATGGCGCAGCTGTGTGGGCCCGGGCGGGGCCGGGCGCTCCTCGCCCTGCTGGCGTCGCTGCTCCTCGTAGGGGCCGAGGCTGCGGACGGAGAACCTAACATCCACGGTGAGGACTCGGTCGGGTCTCCAGAGAGGAGTGGATGGCTGAGAGGCGGAAGGCGGGGCGTTAAGTGCGGGGAGTAATTTGGGATCCGAGGGGCCCTGGGCAAGATTTGAACCGGGAGAGTTGGTGAAGGTCAGGGGTTGTGGTAGAGCCAAACCCGGGACACTGGGAATTCTTGGGAGTGGGGGCAGGCGGAGGAGTCAGGGTTGAGAAAGTTTTCCTGTGGGTGAGAGAGGAGGTAAGTGTTATTGACCATGGAGTTACGTAGCAAGGCCCCTCCCTGTGGCAGAAAGGGGTGGGAAGCCGACCCGAGCACCACCAGCCTCTTCCTGGCAGCCGACAGTTTCCTGGCTCAGGAAAGCCCTGGGAGACTGGGCCTAGGAGGATGAGGGTTGCTTTAGGTGACCTGATGGCAGTTTTGCCTCAGGGAAGAAGGCCCCACCCCCACCTCTTTAGGTGTTGGACGTCAGCCTCCCGAGAAACCTTTCTGGTTCAGCTGCAGTAGAGCGCCTCCAAGAAGCAAGGTGGTTTTCAGTGATATTCACAGGAAGGAGAAGAAAAGCGAAAGTATTGGGGGGAGGAATTTTGCCAAGTGCCAGAGTTGGGGTGGCTTAGTATGTGAAGAGTATTGGCTTTGAGGAGCTGGGCCTGAATTCATTGGATTGGTCCTTAAGAGGTTGGTGGAGCATAGGTTCGGATTTAAACCTCTTCGTTCTAAGGAAGTTCGGCTTGAAAGGTCTCTGAACAAGTGTTGTTAGAACCGTAACTGCTTGAGACAAGTGCACGCGGACTTTGAAAATAATTCTCGAAAAAATTCATTGTTCAGCAAAACTTACCGACTCCCTGCTCTGTCAGGGACAGTGCTGGCACAAGTGATGACAGTTTTGACTCAGACAGGCCAGGTCCCTGCGCTCACAGAGCTTACGTTCTGGTGGGAGAGACCGAGACAGTGAACATTGAAACAGAACACTTGTTACAACAGTCACGGTATTAAATTACTAAGAAGTAAATGAATGGGGCAGAGTACACAAACGGGGTGATGCAGGATAATGGGGGCCACTTTTTCCCCAGTAGAGTCACCTAAAATTTTATTCTCTGTAGTGAACAAAGAACAGCTTCCAAATTCCATTTCCCCCGTAAAAAAGTACACCATTCAGATTTCACATATATTTTTTGAGGCAATTTGCTTCTCTTGCTATGCTTTCTCTATGACTTGCCCTGTGACCTGGATATATAAATATCTGAATTCTTAGCTTGCTCCTTCTCTTGGTCTTTTCTTACCTTCAGCAAGACCCTGTTCCTAGAATTCTGCCCCTCTTCCACCCCCACCCCGCCTCAAGGTTGGTGGGGAGCCTGACTTGTGAACAAAGAAGCCAGCCTGCCCGGCTCCTTGTAAGATCCACAGGGAACCAGACCCAGATTTGTTTCTTCTTTGTTTGCAGTCCAGCTTGACTAAGTAAAAAAGGGCCCTTCTGGCACGGAGAAGAAATGTGCCAAGCGTCCTCTTTGAGAAATGAAATGCTCTCCAGAAAAATGTAATAAAAAGGTAATAAAACGCACTTGATAGTACATACTTGAAAATATGCCTGATGAGGGCCACTTTGACTACTTTGGGTAGTCAGGGGAGGTCTCTGAGGTTCTAAGATGAAGAATGAGGAGGTGGTAGCCACACAAAGACCTCAGGGATGAATATCGGATTGGAAATAATGGAGTACAAAAACCCTGAGGCTGGAACACACTTTGGTTTTCGAGGAAAAGACCCAGAGGGCCAGCCAGTGAGGCTGGAGCAGGGGAGGGAGAGAATCGGAGGATGTGAGGTAGGAGAGAGGGGCAGGAGCCAGGTGACTTTATAGGTGTAGGCCAGTATATTGGGTGAAAAGTGGAACCAGAATGGGTGTGTGCGCCAAGTCATAACCTACTGTGACTTCCGAAGACTTCATTTCCCTATGCCCAAGGCAAAGAAGAAAAAACTAGTTAATGGGGATGTCAAGAGCCAGTAGGGAGAATCTCAGCTCTAGAGGACCAAGAAGCAGGAATTCATTGTTCTTGCAATCTAAACCAGGATTTGTCAGCCCTTCTGGACTTTTGTAGATGAAGTAATTATGTAAGGAAGTACAATACCTTCTAGTTACCTGGCCTGCACTTTGTCAAAACTGACTTTGGGGCTAACATCTATTGTTTACCCTGAGCTCCTTTGCGTTATTTAATCCTTCAGATAACCTGGTGTGGTGATAAAGTTACAGGTCTTATCTAAGGTCACACAGTAGTAATTGACCAAGCCAGGTCTGGCTGCAGAGGCCTTCTCTGTTCTCAGTGGCCTCCCTGGCTGCCGCAGCTGGCTGGACCCACTGACCTTTCAGAAGTGCTCCTCTCTGGCTGGGTCAACTAATGCCCTCGCTTATCTGAAGTTATTTGCTTGAAAGCTTTTAACAGTTTTGATTTTTTTTCTTCTCTCCTGATGGCTTTGATTTTTCACTGAGTTGTTCCTCCAGCCACATGCAGCTGTATAGGATTCTGCCTGATGAGTAGCATGGAGTGGCGGAAGTGAACATGTGTAAGGGGGAGATTATAATGGTAGATCAAGGGATTAGCCTCCCTTTCCCTCTGAAAATAAATAAATAAAATCTTTTTAAAAAATATTTTATTTATTGATTTTTAGAGAGAGGGAAAGAAACATCAATGTGTGATTACCTCTCACACACCCACCACAGGGGGACCCCAGCCCACAACCCGGGCATGTGCCCTGACTGGGAATCAACCGAGGACCCTTCAGTTCTCAGGCCAGCACTCAGTCTACTGAGTCACACCAGCCAGGGCGAGGCTGTAGTTTTTAAGACAAGGTCCAGGTGTGACCATGGGAGGGAGGGTCAGGGGAGGACAGAATCACTGGAGGAGAGGAGGTCTGGGAACTAAGAGACCAGGATAGTTCAAGGATCACCTTCCTGGATATGGAAATCACCAAGAATGATGATGGGAGCAGGAGAGTGGCAGTGAGCCTGAAGCTAAAATCATGGAGAAGTGAGGTGTAGTGGTCTGGGTCAGAAGATGATGCACAAGGTGGGCACAGTCTGCTGTGATTACAAGATTCATACCTGGGCCCTCGGGGAGAGGATGGAGGGAGAATGACCTGGAAGTAGCACCTGAGAGCACTTGGAAAGGCACAAGAGAAAGGCATATCCTCAGGCGAGACCGGATCTGGTTAGAGATAAAAAAGTGACACTGTTTAGGGAAGTGATTGAGAAAATGAGAGGTTTTGCTTAAGATAGGTCACAAGTGGGAGAGGCCCCAGGAGTTGGGAGAAGGGAGATGGTGACAAAACAGGATGATGGGAATGCAAGAGGCAACGCACCGGGGCTGATGTGATAAGCAGGTGACAGGACCATCATGAGCTTATAAAATAGACCATTCCATGGAGGCCTCAAATAGACTTTAGGAGACTTACACACTTTCTAGAATTGGGAATTTTTTAATGGAAAAAATAGTGTTTTGGCTTTGCCTGCCGCCACCAGGCCTGTGTTCCCACAGAGCACCCATGGGCTAGGGCCCATTTGTCCTTTTTTTGGACAGGTCGGGCACTCTTCTCCTTCAGTGTCTATTCACTTGGCCTGCCTCCATTTGAGTTCTGACCCCACCTTAAGAATATGCTCCATTTTGTAAATGGGGGTGGATAAAACAACTCTTCATAAATTGTACAGTAAGTGTATGCATGTGTGTGATTGATATTAGGGAGGGAAAAATCCCTCTTCAAGAGGTGGCCACAAAAGTGCATAATTTTTCTTTCTGCCCCAGGTGATAAGTTCTGGTAATTGGAAGGCCCCCAAATATGTCATTTTGATCAATACAAAGAGAGATAATGTATTCCTCTTCAGAGTAGAACCTCATAAATTCCTTTAGGGAGTGGTCAGTTAGGTGTAGTTCCTATTGCTAGTAACTTTATGCCCAAGCCAGGGCATCAAAACTTTTGTTAACGGTGACTTGGCTTGTGGGACTTAGGCTGAGGATAAGTGTGGCATTTGAGAGCTTCTACTGCACTTTGAGGTGACCTTCAGTTTCCGTCAACCTTTAATTTCTGGGTTAATTACAGTGTCCCCAGAACTTTGACTAAAAGGGTGAACTTCAACTTAGCAAATCTGCAATAAGCATGTTATTACTCAGCACATTTTTCTCTTCTCCTCACTCCCATGGGTAGTTGTAAACTGGGTGGTCAGAGACAGTGACAGGTAGGAGCTAAAGTGCAGTTGGTGTTGGTCATCAGCTGGGGTCTCCAAAGTGTTGTAGCACCTTCCGGCATTCTCATCCGCCACATGAGAGGCTCTTGTTCTGCTTGCAGGCAAGAGGGTTTGGTTTTAGGACAGTTTGAAATAATTTATTCAACACATATTTATTGAGCACCTACCAAGCTTCAGTGTTAGGCCCTGAAAATAGAGCAATAAAGAAAGGAGACAGCCCCCAATCCATGGCGTTTACATTGTGATGAGAGGAAGGCAACCCAATAAACAGATGAACAGGGAATACAGATCTGGGGGTGAGTATAGGAAGAAAAGTACGATGAGCTTTGGTGTGCTTAGTACTGAAGACATGGCCTCTGAGGCTGAAATGCCAACAATCCCTAAAGAATATTCAGGGCCTTGCTTTTAGGTCCCCTTAGAGAGAGTGGACCTTTCCCTGGAAGAAGAATGTGGGAAAAGATACTTTCCAACCAGAAACTTTTCCTTTACCCAGATCAGCACTTTAGAGTGCAGCCTGTGACAGGGAAAGTAAACTTCTCTTCCACCCCATACTGCCTCACTGTTTTCTCACTTCACCTGTTCCCAGAATCATTTGCCTGCTCAGGCTTGTCTCTTGGTAGTTGTCCAGGCAGCCAAGCCTCTGTTTGCCATGTCCTGAGGTTGACAGGGGAGACCAAATAAGGGAGAAGGTAGCCTGTGATTCATGAGAGGGGGAAGAGAACTATGAAGAGGGCACACCAAAATGACTTCATTAACCCAGGAGGCCTTGGTGGCCCACTGGTCACATGACTAATGCAGAACTCACAGATGAGCCCAGAAGCATTAGCTTATGGATTGTGGATGTCTGTGTATGACCCTGGTCACAAATGTCATTTTGTGTGTTGTTTCAGACAAGATCTTTCTGAAAACTCCCTGTGAAGGACTGTGAGGCCCAGGAACTTTGTAGTTTATTTGAAGTGCATATTTCATCATCAGAAAGCCACTTTGGAAATGAGGGTAATTTAGTTGGGTTTTTTGAGATATTTAAGATGGATCTCACCAACAGGGTCCTAGGTCCATGGCTTCAGAAAAGCCCCTTAATCTGAAGTTCCTAAATTCATATGTGATATTTTGTCCATGTCTGTCCCAGGGTCTGTCATTTATAGTCTAGGGCATGTTCTTTGGGGGGGAGGTAAAAAAATAGTAGATATTAGAATAGTTTGTGACGTTCAGAGGGCCACTCTATATAAATGTACAGTATGTCTGTGGTGTTGGAATTTCCTGGGGTGATGAGGAAAACATGTCTAAAGTCTCCTTTGGTGGGGAGGGGGCACTGGTCATAAAAAACAGGTTGAGAAACACTGCTCTAGGGAGATGGTCCATTCGGTTTCATCAGTTTCTGAAAATGGTCCTTAATTCAAAAAAGGTTAAGAACCCCTCCATGTGAATTAAAAGATTGTTCTATGGAAGACTGTGAAACTACTTATTTCCCTGTAGTTCATAGGGGCTGCCATGTTTCTAGTCATGGGCTTAGGTGAGGGTAGAACTTACAGCCCTGTGTGGGTGGTGGCTGCGAAGTGACGTGCGTGGGAGTGATGGTTTGCATGGTACTGAGACTTCACGAAGTGTAAACTTCGTATCTAAAACACGGGATTCTGAGCCTCACGATTTAAGTTGGCTTTGTGATTGTCAGTGTCTTTCCTCATAAATACCTACGGTTTATTGTAAATTTCTGAATTCTTTTTTCTTTTTTTAAGATTTTCTTTATTTATTTTTTAGAGAGAGGGAGAGAAACATTCCCTCTCACATGCCCCCAGCTGGGGACCTGGCCTGCAACCCAGGCATGAGCCCTGACTGGGAATCAAACCAGTGAGTGACCTTTTGGTTTGCAGGCCAGTGCTCAATCCACTGAGCCACACAGGCCAGGGCCCTAGGGGTTATTTTGAAGTTCCTGAATTACTTAATGACAGCCTCCAGAAACCTGAACCTAGAGGAGACGGGTAGTTAGTAGTTTTCCATGCTGTAAACAGAAGCACTCAAGTATGTAGAGCCTATCCAGCTAACCAAAATAGGGGGATGTATAGATCACCTTGAAATGAGGCTGATTATAAAATAAATGTCCACTTTGGAATTTGGCATGGTACAATGAAACAGCTTGCTTACCTCTCTGGTGTTGGACACATCTTCACTCACACAGTGAGCCTCTCAGTCCTTGGAGTCAAGATATTTGCAGTGCAAATGGGTAACCATGGTGTATTTTTTAATTTTCTCCAGTCCTGACCTTGGGCTTTCTGTCCTTGAACTCTTTTTTAAGATTGATTGATTGATTGATTTTTAGATAGAGGAGAAGGGAGGGAGGAAGAGGGAGAGAAACATCAATGTGTGGCTGTCTCCTTAGCACTCCCAACTGGAGACCTGGCCCACAACCCAGGTGTGTGCCCTGACTGGGAATCGAACTGGCGGCCCTTTAGTTTGCAAGCCAGTACTCAGTCCGCTGAGCCACACCAGCCAGGACTGTCCCTGACCTCTTAATCTCATGATAATCTAGTGGTGCCGGACTTGGATCTGTGTGGTAATTTTCCATTGTTTTACCTTAAGTGAAGATAAGGAATTTTGTCATTTTAGGCATGACAAATGGTCACCCAGCAGAAAAACCTAGGGAGGAAATGATTGAGTTGGTTTAATCAGTTCTCTGACCTGGGGTTGTAACTTTTGGTTTCCCATATTATCAGTATCCTGTCAGTCACCACATTCAGTTGGACTTTCCAGTGAAGTCTGTCACCCTTCTCTTTATGTTCATTCCCACTGTCCCTAGATTAGTCTGGTCTTCATAAAAGTAGAATGTAAAAACATGGTGTCTAATATTTATCCAAAGCTTTATACCAAATGTTCTGAGTGCTTCTAATGGATCATAAACTATTATAATCTTCACAAGTCTTATGATATTGGCCTTTTATATCAAAGAGAACCCTCCCTTTTGAATTGGTTTTAAGAAATTTTATCTGAGCAGGCCTACGGAATTTAGCTCAATGGGGCCTATGGAGGGAAAGCCAACTGAGTCTCCTCTCCCTAGTGAAGTCACTAACCCCTTTCCCAGACAGGCCATTGTCAAGATAGCCTCAAGATTAACGGTGCATTCCTCAGCAGGAAACAGTCTGGAGGTCACAAAAGGGGACTTTGCTAAGAAACTTGCCAAAAACACTTCTGTATTAACTAGTTCTAGAACAGATAAAATCACACACAGGGAGGCCTTCACATCAACTTGGGCTGAGCTTTATGTATAGTGTCCTCAAGGTGGTTCTCTTGCTAACATTCTTAGCCTTTTTCCCTCACCTAAAAAGATTTTAAAGTGAAAACTCTCCTGTTTACTGCAGAATACTGTTGACACCAGATGTGTGGGTTTTTCCACATCAGGTAAGTCTCAAGTTTTCAGTGGACACTGATGGAGTGTTCTCAATTTTGACAGTAAGTACCCAGAGTTAGCACAAACCCCACTGGTTAAGAGCTCAGTCCCACAAAATTGCACCTCCCTCCTAGATGCCACTTGAAAATCCCAGGTTGTCTGCCCCGATTGGTGTGGCTCAGTGGATTGAACACCAGCCTGCAAACCAAAGGATCGCCAGTTTGATTCCTAGTCAAGGCACAGGCCTGGGTTGCAGGCCAGGTCCGCAGTCAGGGTGTGTCAGAGGCAACCACACACTGATGTCTCTCTCCCTCTCTTTCTCCCTCTTTCCCCTCTCTTTACATATAAATAAATAAAATATATATTTTTAAAGGAATGTGGGTTTTATGCATTTTCCAGCTTTATTAAGAGGTTTATACATTTTTTGCTGCATGTAGTGTTGTTCCCATGTTCTGAATGAGGAAATACAGGGAGATTAAGAAAATACCCCCAGGTAACTTCAGCTGGTGAGAGGCAGCTACTCCTGCAGGCTTAGGTCCTTCACTAGAGTTCCTACTGGGTCTGATCTGTCCTCCATACTTTGGCTAAATGTTTTCCTCATTGTGTCACTCCCCTGTGCCAGAGCCTTTGTCATTTCCTTTGTACCTTTTGTGGTTTATAAGCCCTTTGAATTTAGGGTGTGATTGTGATATTTTACCTTGTGTGATATATTTTTTTTCTTTTTTCTATCCAAGGGAGCTTTGTGGCTATAATTGAATTATAAACCCCTGGAGGGTAAGAACCACATCTGCAGTCAATGCCTTCTATGTAGGATGACTTAGAGGGGTTCCAGTTTAGGCTACCATTTGTCCCAAGGTGACTATTTTATTTATTTATTTATTTTTTATTGTTCAATTATAGTTGTCCCCATTTCCCTCCCATTACTCTCCCCTGTCCCAGGGTAACTATTAACAATATTCCCTTTCGTTTTGAAAAATGTCTTAATAACTTATATGGTCACCCTATTTACATACAATAGCTATTCACCAGACACTTGTGGCTTAGTACTATTCAAGATACTAGGGAATTTAGTATATTCAGTTTTAAAATCATGTGGTTTATTATTATTTTTTTAATCCTCACCTGAGGCCTTTTTTTTTTTTTTTAGAGAGAGGGGGCAGGGGAGAGAAACATTGATTGGTTTCCTCCTGTGTGCACCCTAACTGGGGATCGAACCCACAACATATGTGTTACAGGACTACACTCCAACCAACTGAGCCATAACAGCCAGGGCTATATTTTTTAACTGAAACTTTAAACAAACAAACGGGATCATAATCCATTGTTCACATGTAGCCTCTGCTGACTCGAACTATCAACAGACACAGATGAAAAGAAAACCTGTGTGTATAAAAGTCTCTCCTTCCTTTAATCCCTTCCCCTCAAGGGTTAGATTCATACATGTGTCGAAATTAAAAGTTTAAGAAAGGAATTATAATATAGAAACCATTCTTTTGCTTTGGTTTTTCCCTGTCTTAGGCTTAGATTTTTCTGTACCAGCACATGTACATTGGGCTGTTTTTTACAAGCTCTGGGTAGTCCATTATGTGAATGTCTCACAGTTGCTAAGTGGCACAAACAAGATGTTTTTGGTGGTGAATTTTCAGCTGTTGTAGGTCTGTGGAAACTGAACCCTTTGTGGATGTGGTAGTAGGTGCCCCTGGTCTTTGAAACTCTTGAATTATATGACTCCTCATTACTTTCTTTGCTTTTTGATACTGAGGAGTGAACTGTGCTTTGTCTTATTTTTTGTGTGTGTAAAATATGATTTTCAAATGTCTAAGGATTTTTGTATCAAATAATTTCTCTTTGACCATTATCTCTTAGAATTCTAAGTGGCTTCAGTGGGAAGAGAATAGCTGTTTCTAATGATAGAAGGGTGTGCTACGGCCTTTATAGCAAAGGGTAAACATGAGTAATACATGGTCAGTACTGTTACAAGAAATGTGAACCCATTTGTATGGAAATACAGAAGGCCCCGCATAGCAACAGTGATCCTGAGAAAGAAGAGCAAAGTTGGAGGAATCACACTACCCAATATGAAACTATACTATAAGGTCATAGTAATCAAAACAGCCTGATACTGGCATAAAAACAGACACATAGATCAGTGGAACAGAATAGGAACCCCAGATAATAAACCCACACCTTTCTAGCAAATTAATATTTGACAGACAAAACAAGCACATACAATGGGCTAAAGATAGTTTATTCAATAAATGGTGTTGGGAAAATTGGACAGACACGTGCAGAAAAATGAAACTAGAGAACCTCCTTAAACCACACACAAGAATAAATTCAACATGGATCAAAGACTTAAATGTTAGATCCCAAACCATAAAAATCATAGAAGAAAACATAGGCAGTAAAATCTCAGACATTGCTCGTAGCAATATTTTATAGGGTATATCTCCCGAGGCAAGGGAAACAAGAAAAAATAAACAATAGAACTACATCAAACTAAAAAGTTTTTGTACAGCAAAGAAAATCACCAGCAAAATAAAAGACAACCCATAGAATGAGAGAACATATTCCCCAGTACACCTGAAAAGGGGTTAATATCCAAAATTTATAAAGAACTTACAAAACTCAACACACACACAAAAAAACAACCCAATTAAAAAATGGGCAAAGGGCTCTGCCTGGTGTAGCTCAGTGGATTGAGCCTGGGCTGTGAAGCAAACGGTCACCAGTTCGATTCCCAGTCAGGGCACACGCCTGGGTTGCGGGCCAGGTCCCCAGTATGGGGCACATGAGAGGCAACCACACATTGATATTTCTCTCCCTCTCTCTCCTCTTCTCCTCTCTCTAAAAATGAATAAATAAAATCTTTAAAAAAAAATAGGCAAAGGACCTGAAGATGCTTAATCTCACTAATCAGAAAAATGCAAATTAAAGCCATAATAAGATACCATCGCACACCTATCAGAATGGCCTATCATCAATACATCAACAAACAACAAGTGCTGGTGAGGATGTGGAGAAAGGTGAACCCTTTTGCACTCTAGGTGGGGATGCAGATTGGTGCAGCCACTGTGGAAATGCTTCAGAAAATTTAAAAAGGATCTGCCTTTTGACCCAGTGATCCCACTTTGGGGAATTTATCCAAAGGAACCCAAAACACTAACTCAAAAGAACATAAGCACCCCTATGCTCACTGCAGCATTATTTACAGTTGCCAAGATATGGAAGCAGCCCAGTGTCCATCAGTAAATGAGTGGATAAAACAACTGTGGGACATTTACACAATTGGATACTACTGAGCTGTAAAAAAAGAGGAAAGTTTTATTGTGACAGCATGGATGGACCTGGAGAACATGCTAAGTGAAATAAGCTAGTTAGAGAAAGACAAATACCATATGATTTCGCTCATATGTGGAATCTAATGAACAAACTGAACTAACAAGCAAAATAGAAACAGACTCATAGATGGAGAACAGACTGGCAACTAAGGGGAGAGGTAGGGTAGAGGGATTGAGCAAAAAGAAGAAAGGACTCATGGACATGGACACAGTGTGGTGATTGCTGGGGGTGGGGGGACAGGCAATGTAAGCAAACTAAATGGTAATGGGGAAAAATATTAATAAAGATGAAATAAATGAACCCCAGCAGTCTATGTGATGGCTTCTGACTACACGTAACATTGAGTTCTGTAGGGGTGGAAAATCTGAACAGGGTGTTTTTATTATGGGAGATAAAATTTTAGTGTCTTGCCCTGACCAGTGTGGCTTGGTTGGTTGGAGCGTCTTCCCATAAAGGGTTGTGGCTTTGATTCGTGGTTGAGGCATACACATACCTAGGTTGCGGTTCCATCCCTGGTCCAGGTGGGTACAGGAGGCAATCAATAGATGCTTCTCCCTCACATCAATGTTTCTCTCTTCCCTTCCTCTCTAAAAGCAATGAAAAAAAATGTACTCAGGTGAGGATATAAAAAAAATTTTTTTAGTGTCCATAAATAAAGCTTTGTTGGCATGAAAGCCCTGGTTATTTATTTACATTTTGTCTGAGATTGCTTTTATGCTATAACAACAGTCGAGGGAGAACTGTGCTCCACGGCACCTGAAATAAAGTCAGGCCTTGCTTTGCAAGGTTTTCAACATGCAGAATTTCAGTTACCACACTTTCATTAAATAATTGCGGTCCCCTGACAGCAGGGCTCAGATTTCAGGTTTCAGGACTCAGTTTACCACAGTGTAGTAACTGTGAGTGCTTGGTACAGGGTTCCCAGGGTTTCACTGTAAACTGCACAGATGCACAGTGATTGGTCATTGCACACCTGTTAGTTCATACACAACAAAGGTGTAGGTGTGCTGCCTCCTTGTTTCCCAGTGACAAACCGATATGACAGTTTATAAAAATGGTTAATCAGTAGAGGGAATTGGCCAAAAAAGACTCGAGTGCAGCAAAAAGAAAAGGTGGGGATGCCAGAAGTGAAATTCCAGTGGAGCATCAGTGGAGTGAGTGTTAGAAGAACTGGCTGACTGTGGGAATGTTGAGTCTCCCTCCACTTCAGAGACTGGGTGTGCAGACAGGAACTTAGTGAGGGCCCACTTAGGGACAACGGTGTGGAAAGTGATTGTGGCAAAAAGGGTGATGTCCCAGAGGACATAACACGGGCAGAAACCTCCACAAGAAGTAAAGTAACTCAGTAATTTTATTACATTGAAAGAGCAAAGGATAAAAGGCTGGAGGCTGATACAAAACCAGAAAGAGGTGTGACGGTTCCCGTGGGCTGGTTGACAACGTGCTTGCTCCGTACCCTAAGTTATACTAGGACTGAAGACCATCTCCGTCACTGTTCAAAGTATGCATGGCAATTGTTATTTTATAGAGATATTTAAACTTTTTTTAAAAAGATTTTGTTTATTTTTAGAGAGGGGGGAAGGGAGGGAGAAAGAGGGAGAGAAACATTAATGTGTGGCTGCCTCTGACTTTCCCCGCCGGGGACCTGGCTGCATCCCAGGCATGTGCCTTGTCCTGGAATCAAACTTGGTTCACAGGCCAGCACTCAGTCCACTGAGCCACACCAGCCAGGGCTCAAGTTTCTAATGTTTTGACTTAATGCACTAAGTAAATATTTGTTCTACTGGATTTTTATTCTGTACCTTTATAAGCCACAGTTTTTAATGTTTTGACCAAGAAGCTTTAAAGGTCTTGCAACAGCTATATTTTTTTCCTGTTGGTTTGCATGATTCCACACTGGCATACCAAGCAAGTACTGCCTGTTTGTGCTGTTTGACCCATCGTAAAGTTCACTGATGTTGCTTTAGGAGGAAGGCCATTTCATGACAGGCTTCAGGCTTGTGAGATGATTGGGCCTTCTTACTAGACTTACAGTGAACCAAGGTGTTCTTCGGTTTCTAACACTCATGGGAGTACAGTCTTAGGAAAATCATTTTGTTTGTTTTAAAAGTAAACTGGCTCTGTATGGGTATGAAAACATGAATAAAAGAACACCAAGTTTAAGGTGGTTGTTCATTGCAAGTGGAATTGAAGTACAGGCTATACAAAGTATTTCAGCTCTGTCAATATTTTAGTCCTTTAAATTGTTAGAATTTGGTAAAGCTGAGAAGTGGATATACCAGTGTTAGGATGTTTTCTCCACATTTCAGAATGTTTGAAATACTTCATCAAGGTAAGCTTACTTTTCAGAGTCAGCACAGCTGCGGAATGTCAAAATAATATTCTTTATTTTGAAGAATAAATAGACAGCATCTTCCTCAGCCTGTGAATTGAAGTAGGTTGGTGGTGCCTGGGAGCCTAACACCCGACTAACATTTCTGTGACGTCCTTGTCAGGTGGTGACAGCAAATGATCCCAGCCAGCTGCGCACAGAAGGAAGTTGTCTGAGCCATGGCTGGGTGTCTTGGTTAAACTTCTAGTGACGGTATAACCTGAGAACCTGTTTTCCATGACAAAGACCCGCCTGTTTGGCAATTTTTGTAATGGCTAGTGTACAAAATGCCTGCCAGGGTTTTATAATTAAATGGTTCATATATCAGGTAGTGATTTTTTTTATGATTTTATTTATTTTCAGAGGGAGGGGAAGGGAGGGAGAAAGAGGGAGAGAATCATCAGTGTGTAAGAGAAACCTCAGTTGGTGACCTCTCATACACCCTCAACCCAGGCATGTGCCCTGACTGGGAATCGAACCAGCAACCCTGCAGTTCACAGGCCAGCGATCAATCCACTGAGCCACACCGGCACGGCTATACTGTGTGATTTTTAACCATTTCTGACGGTTTTCCAAGGGAATATTACTGTTTCTTGAAGGCAGAAATGCTACTTTCGCATGTTCTGAAGCGAATATATCCAGATTCAGTTCCCTTCAGCTTTTCCTACTCCGCATTTTAAGAACATAGGGAGTTTTTAATTTTGCATTAGCTCTTGTGAACATACAAGTAGAACGTAAGACATCTTTCATGATTATTTCTTAACATTACTCTAAGACCAATATATCATTGTGTCGTCTCCAAAATAATAGAATTATTCATTAAGAATGAGCTTCTTGAACTATCCAACCAAATATCCCTCAGCCTCATCCAGTTTCTTTGGTATAATGTTGTCTCTGACCCTGTTACAGAGTGTGACTGAGAACAGAGGCCCCGCTGAGAGCCTGGCCTTGGTGAGCCCTGAGATTCTGATAAAGGTCTTCAGGAATGTTGTTTTTCCCACTGCCTGTGTTTTTTTCAGTCCAAGGGGTCGTTAACTTTAGTCATTACTCCCTGGTCAGACCATTGTGGATCAAATGCACATCCACGTCTGCTGCTCACCTAACTCAACCACCCAACCAGGCCTATGTCCTGGTCTGTAAGTGGGGATGCTACTGCGTGCATGGTGCAGCGTTTTATTGTCACCATTAGAAATAGTGCGCGTGATGTGCCTGGCGTAATGCTTGGTGAAGGCGGCAAAGGGGGTGTCAAAAGTAAGTAATGCTCTGCATTTTTATTTTGATCTACCAAGGTATGTACAGTGTTTTTTTAAGGAAGGTAAGTAAGTCATGGAAGCTCTTACATACTAAAAGTATTTCTGACTTTCTGTACAAGCTTTTTGGAGAACAGTCAAAGAGAAAATGCATTGATGTTGCTTGGGGTGAAAGTCAAGAACGCACAGCCTGTGTTTCCAAAAGGAACAAGCAAATAAAAAAACAAACAAACGTATTTTTCATGAGTTTACTTCTCTCAAGCCTAGAGAGTAAAAATTTATATCATAGAGGCTTCAAAGCAATCTAGTTAGTAAAAGCATGTGACAAAATGAGGCTTTCCTCCATTCAGCACAAAGCTTCTACACTCACAGGAAGCACTTGTCTTGACACAGGAAGCGATAGTTAATTTCGTCTTCATTGAACCTAGCTTTGGCCAATTAATTTGCAACTTAGAGTCCTTTTACTTTTAGTCAAATAAAATTTGAGTAAAAAAATTTTTCTCTTTTTTTACTATAGGAATTTTCAAATGTACACACCAAAGTAGTGAAAACAGCTTTATGGGCCCCTATAGACCATCATTCAGCTTCAACAATTACCAATAGTCTGTCTTTCCACACAGACTGTATTTTTTCTCTTATAATAGAGACATTTCTAAATTTCCCTAGGACAAAAGTGAAGTCACTCTATCTCCTACTTAACCCAAGGAACCTGAAAATAGGCTGCTTTTGAACATAAACTATGAAAAGTATATGATAATTGAGAGCAGCTGTGAGCAGCTGTCTGCGACAGAATGGCCTCCCAGGCCCAAAGATTTGTAAGGGAGGGATCAGCACATCTGCCGAAAGAACATTCTAGGCTGGAAAGATGCATCCCAGAGGCAGACCCGAGAGAGGATGTGCAGAGGAGAACCCTTCAGTAAATTTCTCTTACTTGAATCCAAGTGACATGCTGCGTTTCAGCTTGCTCCCAGAGGTGGTATGCTGGTGATTGTAGACATACAGCTAATTCCCCTGACGGTTATTTTCTTAGTATCCTTTTGTGTGCTTTCCTTGGTAGCAGGGATCAGCATCCCTGTGTCTCATCAGCGCCAGCACTTAAGTGTGTGTGTCTGTGCTGTAAAATGAGGGCCACATTCCCAGCAGTGTTCACTGACTTCCCCAAGGAAACCACCATCCACTCCTGGATAGGCTTTTTTCCCTCTCTTCTTTACAAACCCTCAGGCTTCCATATATGCACAGGGTATGTATCTGGAACCCATGCTTATGGAAAGCCACCAAATTTCCACCCTTTATACTATGGTCACCCTGTCGAATTGGTGTCTGGTCATTCTTGCCTTGAGCTTTGTTCAGCCCTTTTTCGGCTTTTGTTTTATCATTTTTACTTTTTAAAAAAACTTTATTATTTTTTTTCCTTTTTAAGAAATTTATTTTATTGATTATGCTATTACACTTGTCCCATTTTTTCCCCCCTTTATTCCCCTCCGCCCTGCACACCCCCTCCCACCCACATTTCCCCTCTTTAGTTCATGTCCATGGGTCATATATATGAGTTCTTTGGCTTCTACATTTCCTATACTATTCTTAACCTCCCCCTGTCTATCTTCCACCTACCATTTATGCTTCTTATTCCTTGTACCTTTTCCCCCTCTCTCCCCACCCACTCCCCTGCTGATAACCCTCCATGTGATCTCCATTTCTGTGATTCTGTTCCTGTTCTAGTTGTTTGCTTTGTTTGTTTTTGTTTTTGGTTCAGTTGTTAATAGCTGTGAGTTTGTTGTCATTTTACTGCGGCGTATTTTTTATCTTTTTCTTAGATAAGTCCCTGTAACATTTCATATAATAAGGGCTTAGTGATGAGGAACTCCATGAACTTGACCTTATCTGGGAAGCACTTTTTCTGCCCTTCCATTCTAAATGAAAGCTTTGCTGGATAGAGTAATCTTGGATGTAGGTCCTTGCCTTTCATGACTTGGAATATTTCTTGCCAGCCCCTTCTTGCCTGTAAGGTTTCTTTTGAGAAATCAGCTGACAGTCTTAGGGCACTCCTTTGTAGGTTACTGTCTCCTTTTCTCTTGCTGCTTTTAAGATTCTCTGCTTATCTTTAATCTTGGGTAATGTAATTATGATGTGCCTTGGTGTGTGCTTCCTTGGGTCCACCTTCTCTGGGACTCTCTGAGCTTCCTGGACTCCCTGGAAGTCTATTTCCTTTGTCAAATTGGGGAAGTTCTCCTTCATTATTTGTTCAAATAAGTTTTCAATTTCTTGCTCTTCCTCTTCTCCTTCTGGCACCCCTATGATTCAGATGTTGGAATGTTTAAAGACATCCTGGAGGTTCCTAAGCCTCTCCTCATTTTTTTGAATTCTTGTTTCTTCATTGTGTTGTGCTTTAATGTTTCTTTCTTCTGGTCCACACCATTGATTTGAGTCCAGTTTTTCATCCCATCACTGTTGGTTCCCTGTACATTTTCCTTCATTTTCCTTATCGTATCCTGCATTTGTTCATCTAATTTGTGACCAAAGTCAACCAATTCTATGAGCATTCTGATTACCAGTGTTTTGAACTGTGCATCTGACAGGTTGGCTATCTCTTCATCACTTAGTTGTATTTTTTCCGGAGCTTTGATCTGTTCTTTCATTTGGGCCATTTTTTTTTGTTGTTGTTGTCTTGGCGCTCCTGTTATGTAGTAAGGGGTGGAGCCTTAGGTGTTCACCCGGGCAGGGCAACCCATGTCTCTGCATTGTGATGCTGTGTGTGGGGGAGGGTCCAAGAGGGAACAGTGTTGTTTACTCAGCTCTCTGCCAGTTTTCAGTCACTTCTCCCACTACCCACAATCAAATTGGGCCCTTCTGGTGTCGTTTCCCAGGTGTGTGGGCTTGTGTATGTTCTAGGACCCTGTGGGTCTCTCCAACAAACTCTCCTGTGAGGCTGGGAGTTTCTCCTGCTGCCACCTCAACCCCCACAGGTGTTTTCAATCAGAGGTTTGAGGCTTTATTTCCCCATGTTGGAACTCTGGGTTGCGAGGTCTGTCTCACTCCCCAATTGTTCCTCCCAGTTTATCCGCAGGCAAATGTGGGACCACCAGTCCACCAGCTGCCACCTTGCCTTGAGTCCTCTCCACCCAGCTTCCTGTCTCTGCCCCTCCTACCCATCTGGATGAATGTTTCTTCTTTAATTCCTTGGTTGTCAGATTTCCATACCGTTCGATTTTCTGTTTTTAAATTTGTTGTTGTGCTTCTTTTGGTTGTGCGAGGAGGCACAGTGTGTTTACCTACACCTCCATCTTGGTTGGAAGTCTTCTATTTATTATTGATTGATTTTAGAAAGAGAGGAAGGGAGAGAGAGGAACATCAATTTTGTTGTTCCACTTATTTATGCATTTGTTGGTTGATTCTTGCATGTGCCCTGACTAGGTATCAAACCCACAACCTTGGCATATCGGGACAATGCTCTAACCAACTGAGCTACCTGGCTAGGGCTCGGGGGTTTTTTTGAGGTGCAGTTCACGTACTATATGGCCCACCCATTTAAAGTGTACAGTTCTACCCTTGGGTCTTTGTCCAAAAGTCTGTACCTGAAACTGCTCAGAAAACAACACATAGCAGTCAGGGTGCTTTCCAGGGCTCTCAGCCTAGCAGGGCATGGGGCAAGCTGTTGCTGCCTCTGTTAGTTGGGTGCTGCCTGCCGTGATATTGATTTGTTTGGGGTCACGAGTAAGTGGATCTGGTGAGTCCTCACTGTTTTATCTCTGTAGCAGTGCTGCCGCTGGCATTTGACCAGCCATGAATCGTGTGCCAGAGAGCTCTGCTGCCTTGTTTTCCCCAGGCCGTGTTCATTGGTATATTTTGTAACCTTTAGCAGACTGTTGAAAAGTTCTGGTTGATGTGCTATGGACAGAAAGTATCCCTATTTGTTATTTTTTAAAGATTTTGTTTATTTTTTTTATATTTATTGATTTTTAGAGGGAGAGGAAAGGAGGGAGAAAGGGTGAAAAACATCGATGTAAGAGTTGTATCTTGTACGTGCTCAGCCTAGGACTGAATCTGTAACCCAGGCATATGCCCTGACCAGGAATGGAACCAGCGACCTTTCACTTTGCAGGCTGATGCCCAACCAACTGAGCCTCACCGGTCAGGGCTATCCCTATTTTCTTTAAAAACTGCTTTGTTAGCCCTGGTGGGTGTGGCTCAGTGGATTGAGTCCTGGCCTGCAAACCAAAGGGTCGCCAGTTCGATTCTCAGTCTGGGCACATGCCTGGGTTGCGGCCAGGTCCCCAATTGGAGGCATGCAGGAAGCAAACAACCGATCAGTGTTTCTTTCACACATCACTGTTTCTCTCCCTGTCTTTCTCCCCTGCTTCCCCTGTCTCCAAAAATAAATAAATAAAAATCTTTTAAAAAAAAATACTGCTTTATTAAAGTATTATTTACATACCAAAGATCACCTGTTTTAAGCATACAGTCAGTCCTGCCCTGGCCAGGTGGCTCAGTTGGTTGGAGAGTCATCCTGTGCACCAAAATTTTGCAGGTTTGATCCCTCGTCAGGGCATGTACAGAAGGCAACCAGTCGATGTTTTCTCTCACATCTATGTTTCTCTCTCTTTCTCTCTCCCTCTCTCTTCCTCTCTGAAATCAATAAACATTCTTGGGTGAGAATTAAAAATTAAAAATAAATAAATTATGAATTTAATATGGGCTTTAAAAAATATTAAGCACCCAATCCAGTCTTGGAGCATTTCCATCATCTCAAAGGTCCTTGGGCCCATTTGCAGTGGCTCCCCCACCACACTCCCTGGCACCGGGGACCTTCCGTCCACGTCCAGCCCTATCGATTCCCCTTTTCTGGGCGTACTGTGTGATGCTATTCATATCGTATGTCTAGATAAGGTACTTTTCTTTTAAAGTATATTTTATTGATTATGCTATTACAGCTGTCCCGTACTTTTCCTCTTTATTCCCCTCCACCCTGCACCCGCCTCCCACCCGCATTCCCCGCTTAGTTCATGTCCATGGGTCATATATATGAGTTCTTTGGCTTCTCCATTTCCTATACTATTCTTAACCTCTCCCCATCTATTTTGTGCCTACTATTTATGCTTCTTATTCCCTGTACCTTTTCTCCCATTCTCCACCCTCCCCCTTGCTGTCGTTAGTGAATTTTTTGTGAGGCTTTTTAAAAAAATAGTAAGTTCTCAGTTTACTTATTAATTTATTTTTAAGATATTATTTATTTTCAGAGGAGGGGGGGAGGGAGGAAGAGAGGGAGAGAAACATCAATGTGTCATTGCCTCTTGTATGCCCCTAACTGGGGACCAGCCCACAACCCAGGCATGTGCCCTACACTGGGAATCTAACTGGGGACCCTTTGGTTCCCAGGGCAGCACTCAGTCCACTGAGCCACACCAGCCAGGGCAGCTTATTTATTTTTTAATTTAGTTATTGATTTTAGAGAGAGGAAGGGAGAAGAGAAAGAGAGCAAAACATCAAATTGTTGTTCCACTTATTTATGCATTCATTGGTTGATTCTTGTGTGTGCCCTGACCAGAGATTGAACCCTCAACCTTGGCATATTGAGATGACATTCTAACCAACTGAGCTACCTGGCTGAGGCCTTTCTTAGGTTTTTGTGGAAATTTAAGTATGAAATGGTCAGCTGGGACAGAGAGTGGATAGGGAAGTTTAAGAAAGTTTCTTGCCCTGACCAGTGGCTCAAATGGTTGGAGCATGAACCCGTACACCAAAAAGTTAGGGGTTTGATCTCCAGTTGAGTGTATATGGGAACCAACCAATAGATGTTTCTCTCTCACGTTGATACTTCTCTCTCTTCCCCTCTCTCTAAAATTAATAAACTTTTTTATTTTTTTATATTTTTAAAGATTTTATTTATGTTTAGAGAGAGAGGAAGGGAGGGAGAGAAACATCAGTTGGGTGCCTCTCGTATGCCCCCAACCAGGGAACTGGCCTGCAACCCAGGAATGTGATCTGACTGGGAATCAAACCGAAGACCTTTCGGCTCTCTAGCCAGCATTCAATCCACTGAGCTACACCAGCCAGGGCTAAACATTTATATTTTCTTTTTTAAGGGAAATAAAGGAAGGGAGGGTGGGAGGAAAGGAAAGGGGAAGGGGAAGGTTAAGTTTGTCCTGAGGGCCACTAAGAATGCCAGTGTGCTTCCTTCCTGACCTCCCATCACCTGTACTGGCCTTTCAGCGCTCAGCTCCCCTTGCCATCTGATGGCACATACATTCAGGACCTTGAAGTCTGTTTTTCGCCTTTGAATATCTTAATTCTATACTGGATGTGTGTGTGTCTTTGATAATGGGGGCAGGGACAGAATCAACATGCAACTAAAATACACTTGGGTCGGGTGAGTTGATATCTTTGTTGTTAGATGATGTGCTTTTTTCTTGTACAAGGAGGGAGTCACCGGCAGTGTAGGAACAGCTCACAGAGGGACTGCTTAAACTGAGGCTCTGGGCCTCCTCTTGGGGCTCTGGAAAACTGGGCCTTCTCCAGCGGGTCTGGGCACGTTCTCTGCTGCCGGGGTTGCCCTGCTAAGCTAACTGGTCTCTGCTTTGTGTTTTAGACTTTTGCCAAGTTCCGAAGGTAGTGGGAAGATGCCGGGCCTCCTTCCGCAGATGGTGGTACAATGCCACGGACGGCTCCTGCCAGCAGTTCGTATATGGAGGCTGTGGTGGGAATGACAATAATTACCTGACCAAGGAGGAGTGTCTTGAGAAATGTGCTGGTTTCACTGGTAAGACATTGGTAGTTGAGAAAATATTATTAGAGTCAGTTTATTCATTGGGATGTGGGTGCCTTTTGCTCCTCACTAGTTCTTCACAGCTGAACCTGGGGGTTAAAGAGCAGAAGAAACAGGCACAGTGGGAAGGTCGCCCACACAGTTGTCTCATAGCTGGAGCAGGAGGTAGGGGCATGACTGCGCCTTCTCCACAACTTCCTTTCTCCCACTACTGAGTGCAAGTCCTGTATCAGACTCAGTATAGGAGGAAGTGGCTTCCCCTTGAGAAGAGTCCCCCCAGGTCCACTCAGACAGGCTGCCCCACTTGCTCTCTGGGCCTTTGGGTTATTTTTACCTCTGGGACAAATGACTTGAGGAGTCACCCAGCCAGCCAGGTTCTGAGTCAAGTTAAAACTAGGACATACTTCCTGGAGTCCATCCTTCTCCCAGGCCTCACCTGCAAGGATTCTGTGAAATCAAGATAAAATTCACCCTGAGAGTCTCACTGTTCAAATAAAAACTTAAAGCCCCACTGAGCTGCAGGGGACCTCTTAATGACAATGAGACATTGGCCCTCTGGGGCCTGCTCCTTCCCAAGTGTTCCAGAGACTCAAGGATTTGGCCAGCCAAACTGTCAAACATTTTCACTGGCAGTCTCCCTAACATCATTACATGACTTCTCACATTCTTTCTTGACGGCTTGGCATCGACATCAGGACTTTGGATTCTGATTCTGTGTCAGGATGTGCTGGTGCCTTTACTGCTCCTTGCATACCACCAGCCATGTCCTACATCTTTGTGGGGTTTTTATGTCTCCTCACTCACTGACTATAATCTCACTGGGCCTTGTGCTCTGCATTCAAAAGTCAGATAAACATATGTAAAGAGTGGGGGAAAACAGTGGTCTTGGCTATGACTTAAGGTCTGAAACATAGTGCCGAGCACACAAGCCCACCAGTGACTGAGCGCCTTCAGGAATGTTTTGCTGATCTTTGTGTGCCTGGTGCCCAACAGATGCTCAACGAGTGTTTGGAAAGCTGGGGTGGCAGGATATTGTTTTTGGATCATACAGGCGAGCTCCTCCCCTTTCAGGGAACAACTGGCAACTTTACCAGATGGTGACTGAGGAAAATAGCAGTTATTGTAATTTTTCATCATCAGCCAGGATCCAGTGTGGGGGGAGGAATTAAGAAGAATATTTTTCTGTTCTTCCCTAATCAAGAGTTGACTGTAGGGGCCTTGACCAATGTGGCTCAGTTGGTTGGGCATCAGCCTGCAAAGTGAGAGATAGCCAGTTTGGTTCCCAGTCAAGGCACATGCCTGGGCTGTGGGTTCCGTCTTTGGTCAGGGCCATTCAAGAGGCAACCAATTGATGTTTCTCTCTGACGTCAGTGTTTCTCTCCCTTTCTTTCTTCCTCCCTACCCCCCTCTCTAAAAATAAATAAAGTCTTTTAAAAAAGAAGAGTTGACTGTAGGAAGTGTACCTGCCTGTTCTGGTTACTCCTTATTTTCTCAGGAAGATAAGTGTTTAAGAGTGCAAGCAGCAGGCACTAAGGCATTAAGACAGGAGGTCACTACAGGGGGCCAGGGGTGGTTGTGTTTTGCTGGCAGAAGACAGACAGCTGTTTTTGGTTCAGAGTCTGGCTCCAGGCTTAAGGGCTCAGAAAGCTGTTTCTGGGCACTAAAGCATGGCTCCACTCACTGCACATCTCTTGAGGCGTCTTTCGTGCATCTGTATGAGAGCTTGAACTGTCAGAGCAGCTCAGTGCTGGAGCATTTTGCCAGCATATTGTCTCCCAGGCAGGCAAGCTCTGTGGGAAGCCTCATGGTAATGAGAATGCCAGTTTATTAATTTGTAACGAGAACCAGAACCACCCAGGGGACCAGACACTCAGCAACCTGTGCCTGCACCTGTAGTCCGCGGAGGCAGTTCTCGGCCAAATTCCCAGAAGAGGCTTGATGAGAGAGGCCGAACAAGGGGAGCTGGTTTGTGATGTGGATGTTCAGTGACATCTGGTCAGGCCAGCCTCATGCCTCTCCAGAAGGTCTGTTGGGACCAGTAAGGAGATGAGGAGGCAAGGTCCCTCCCTCCTGGACCCTGCTAGCTCTCCCTTTTTTGTGCTTCCTTAAGTAGCCAGCCTCTCCATCCACCTCACCCAATTACGTGTGTGAAAGAGAGAGAAAATACACATAACATAAAATTTACCATTTTAACCATTTATAATTGTATGGTTCAATGGCATTAAGCACATTCACATTGCTGTGCACCCCCTTAACTTTGTAATTCAGTAGATGGGACAATACAGTCAACAGGTGATTTGGTCTTGGAAATCATATTGTCTTTTTACATTCATTTCACACGTCGTAGCTCCAGTTCCCAGTGAGTTGATCTTCATGTTTAACCCACAAGGAAAATCTCGGTTCCTTGTTTCCAAGTTCTGTCAGGTTTGTGGTCCCGCGTGTGCCCTGAAAGGCCCACATGACAGAAATGGGAACAGTCATGAGAGGCCCAGGGCATGACCTCTCAGGGACACAGCTTGTTTATTTTCACTTGGCGATCCTGGTGCACTTTCTCACTGAGCAGTTTATTTGTGCCTTCGTAGAGAACACCATTGATGGTCTGGCCACCAGCAGGAATGGAGCAGATTCCTCTGTCCCAAGTGGTACGTTCTTAAAAGACTCAGGTTGAATGAGGCTGTCCAGATGGGTAACTGAAAGGACATTTGTCATCTGGGACTTGTACAGGGGCTTCCACCTTCCAGTTCTGTTTACTTGGCGTTGGCAAATAAGGGCTCTGCCTGGGCTGCCAGCTTTTGGCTCCTTGCCAGCATCTTTTAACAGACAGGAGAGTCGAGGGATTCTTCGGTGCCTCCGAGTGGGCCTCACCTTCCTCCTGCGGGTCAGGGGATTGTGGTCGCCTCCCATGTGGCTCAAGCCCCTTCCTCCTCTCTGGGTTGGCCTCTGTTGTCTTACCGCCCCCCACCTCCACCTCTCCTGGCCTGTTCTGTTTCCTCTGCTCCCTATGGTCCTTTCCATCCCCCTCCCTGTGCTGAGTCCTGTCCTCTGCTACCCTGCCTCCATTCCCACGGCAGTCCTTGATCTTGAGCTTTGTGTTAGCTTGCTTTGTAGTGCTGACAGCAGCTGCCCTATTCTTCCTTTATGATTAAGGATTCAGCTTCAGGAGCCTGGGGTAAGTGGTACAGATGCACTAGCAAGTGCAGCCCAGCTTTCCAAAAGGCCAGTTCCCAGGCAGTGGGCCCTGCTGGGCTAGACCTGCTGTGGAGGGAGGGAATCTGCCCCCACCCCACTGGAGGATAGTCCCCAGTAGGCTAGTGCTCACACACCAGTTGCTCCTTGGCTCTGACTGTGACACCAGTGCTTATGTGAGAGTAACTATTTATTCTGTGGTTTGCAGAATGCTGAAAGTTAGGCTGGAGTCACTTTCCAGGTTTGCTAGGCCAGGAATCCTGTGACCACCCTGGCCATCGCTTTGCCTGGGCTCACTGTTAATTCCTAACCAGCCTCTTAAAAGTCGTCCGGCACCCTGGAGCACTGGCGTAATAGCTCTGACTTCAACCCTGTTTCGGAAGAAAGATTCCTCAGGAGAGTAAGGGAGGGGCTCCTCGCTGTGTGAACAGGGCTGGTTTCTTCTTCACTCCAGAAGTTGTGGCTGGGATTAGTTTTCCTATCAACCCCTGGCGTGGAGGCGGGCCTCCCCATCCAGCGTTCATCCAGTGTGTGCCGTTAGAACCGGAGGTGATGGAACAAAGCTGCCCGTGAAGGGGAGATCCATACCCTTCCTTCTAGGTGCCAGTGTCCACAGTCCCTCAGTGGGCCCTTTTAGACTCAGCCTCAGCCAGTCCACATGTCCTGTGACTGCCCCGGCCTTCCTGACATGGATGTTTGTGTTTTAGTTCCCAGAAGGCAGGATTTTGATGACCCTTCCAGCGATGTTTTCAACTACGAAGGTATAACTTTATTTTAATTCATTTTTCATTTTCGATAGTAGAATGTATAACTTTTAAAAAATATATGTGGGTAAAACGTATTTTCTTTACTTAGTTGGAATTGTGACACACTTCAGGATTTCCACTAAGGAAATTGTAGTTTGGGGCTTCCCGGCCTTTCCAGAGGTAGTGAAATGAACGTGTGGGGAGCCCCAGGGCAGCAGGCTGCAAGAAGCTGTGCTCCAGAGGAGGTATAGCTGCAGGCCCTGCTCCCCAGCTGTGTGGCTGTGGGCAGGTGACTGTAGCTGTGCCTCTGAGTCCCTTAGTATAAAAACTGAGGGGCTCAGAACAGATCTCCTAGAGACGGAGGAATGCATAGAAAGTGCCTAGAACACTACCTGGTAGGGGAATCTCCATAACGACATAGTCTGGCTATAAAGAGAAAGGCACTTACAAATGTGGAGGAGGGTGTTGACCGGGTCAGACTGACCACATCTGTAGTTGAGCAGTTTCTATGGCAGAGAGAGGTTCTCCCTTGGCTGGCAGCTGTGTGACTGCCCAGGAGCATTCTAGCTCCATTTCCTCTGCGCCCTGCTCATCTGTGCTTCTCGGGCCCTCTGCTCCCAGAACACTGCGCTGCCAAAGCGCTCACAGGGCCTTGCCGCGCATCCTTCCTACGGTGGTACTTTGATGCTGAGAAGAACTCCTGTGATGACTTTATCTATGGAGGTTGCCAGGGCAACAAGAACAACTATCTCTCCAAGGAGGCGTGCATGAGCCGATGCTTTGGTGAGTCTGCTTGATCCAAGAAGCCATGGTGGGTGGACAGCCCTCCCTGAGTCCATCTCCCATCCCTAAACAAGGCTGTGGAAAGGCTGTCATTTGGCCTCCATCCTTCTCTGGCTCCCTGGTGGGGAACAGGCAGGCTTTGGCCCCTAGACATGTCCTAGGTTCCCCGAAGGTGACAAGGCCTTGATGAACTGGAAGAAGTAGTCCCTCAGAAAGAGCCACTGTGAGGGCCTGGTGCTGAGGGGGATCTTCAGGCGGCAGCAGTTAGTTCTCTTGAGAAGAGGACTGTGAGCTGACCTTGGGGTTATGTGTTCTCTTCCAGGCAAGCAGTTGTATCCCGTCCTGCCCCGCAGCACTAAAGGTAAGTGGCCTTTTGTGCCCCCCACCCTCCCACCCCCACCCCACTTGCCTGCCTGACTCAACTCAGCGGTGTTTTGCAGGCTCATGTTGTTGTGGACATGTCATCCTTCACCATAAACATCTTTTGGTAGAAAGTCATGTTTGTGCATGAGAATGGCCAGGCAGCTTGGAACATGTGGTAGATGTTTGTCCCACCACAGAGTATATCGTGGGGGCTGGAATGAGGCAGAGGGAGGGAGTCCTGCTGTTGGGCACGCGGGATCTGCTGCGCACGGGCCTGAGTCTGAGGGCCTGAGTCTGACTCCGGGTTTTTTAGAGGGAACTCTGGTCTGTGGGGTGGACAGAGTTGGTTGTGGGTAACAAGAAGAAAGTTGGAGACCTTGCTGCACGCAAGGCACAGCCAGTGTTGTTGTTCCCAAGCAGTGTGGTCTGACAAGGAGGCTGGGCCTCTCGCTTTCGTTTCTGATTCTGAGCCTGAGTCAGGGAGGACAGTGTTTGCAGAAGGACCTGCCACACTGGTTTGGTCTCTTTCCACCTGTTTCCCTTGTAAGGAGCCCGGACCTGGCCTGCTGCCTGCTCTGTTGTAGGGCAGGGTGAGGCTGGGACTGGTCAGCCAGGCCTGGGCAGAAAGCAGACTGTCTGGAGTGTTGGTGGGGTAGGGTAGGGTAGAGGTGGAGAGGGATTCGCCCCTATCTGATTCTGTAGCCAGGCAGGGAGAGGGAACTGGGTAGCTGCCACAGGAGCCACATTCCTTAGGTGGAGTCCCACCTGAAAAGGAAGCATCTTCACTGACCAGTGGGGTGACAACTGTTGAATTTCCCAGGCCATTAGGAACACGAGGGTCCCTTCACAGCACTGCCCCGAATAAACCCTTGCCTCTGCCCTTACCTCATTCCACAGTCAGCCATCCAGCCCCTGCAGGCCCACCTTTCTGTGGGTCTGATGGTGGGGCGCAGTGCATACAATACCTGGGGTTTTATGTTTCCACACACGCCAGAGGTGTGTTTTTTATGTGGGCTTGGGACTCCTGCACAGCTTGCCCCTAAGAGGTGAAGGGAAGTAGTTTAAGTGGGGCTGTTTGTTCAAAAAGAAGCAACCCAGATAGTCGCTGTTTGTGTGCACATAGCACGGTGCCCCATTTTTCTCCAGGAACCAGATGTTAAGACTGTGCTTCCTGGATGGGTGGTGTCAGGTCTCCAGACCTTCCAGGTTGGGTGGGGGGATGTGGGGCACAAGGGCTGCTGGGTCCTCACCCTGAGCCCCTAGGGCACCTCCGACTTTCCTAAGCCCTGAGCTGCCCCAGTCTGGCCGTGGCTGTCCTCACCCCACCAGTTCTGAGGCCTCTCTCTCATCCCCAGTGGTGGTCCTGGCAGGGCTGTTCGTGATGGTCCTGATCGTCCTGCTGGGAGCCTCTATAGTCTGCCTGGTCAGGACGGCGCGGAGGAACCAGGAGCGTGCCCACCACACTCTCTGGAGTTCTGAGGATGATAAGGAGCATCTGGTGAAGAACACGATTGTGCTCTGAACACCTCGTCCCCGGAGGGGCACGCTTCTTCAGGATTCAGGATCCACTGTCCATGAAGAGAACCTGGTGGGGGAGAGGGGAGAGAACTATAGAATGTGTGTGCTTTTTAAAATAGAGTGATTGATTTGTATTTTTGTGATTATTAGGGCTTTTTGTCTGTTTGTTACTCAGAAGTTAAGAGGGCTGCTTCCTGGCTCTGCTGGGGCAGGTTTACTTTGGAAACAGTCGAATGAACATTCGCATTCGGGCTGGCCTGGCCCCAGACCAGAAGTCAGTTCCTCTTTGATTTCTTTACTCCACAGATACTTCTTTGTTCATGTTGAAGCCTTTTTGCCTCCTTTCCCATCACAAAAGTAATGTTTTAATAGTTTCCTTTGTTTGATTTGTGGTTTTTTCATTTTTAAATAACTAGAAACAAACTTTTTTTTAATTAGGGTTCTGAAAGGAAGAGTAAAATGTACAGGTTTAATAAAAAGAATCTTCTCTTTTAAAATAAATTTCAGCATGTGCTTTCTTTATATGACTACTTGCTTGCTTGCTTATTTATTTTAAAGATTCTGTTTATTTCTAGAGAGAGGGGAAAGGAGGGTGAGAAACATTGATATATGAAGGAAACATCAATCGTTGCCTCTTGGACGTGACCAGCTGTGAGACCTGGCTTGCAACCCAGGCTTGTGCCCCGACCTGGAGTCCAACTGGTAACCTTTTGGTTTGCAGGATGATTCCCAACCACGGAGCCACACCAGTCAGGCAGGACTGCTAATTTAAATTCTACCAAAATTATCACAGGACATAACATGAGGTGTCCTATTCTAGAAACAAACTCCTTTAAAAAAAGGAAAAAGGCATCTTCCTGAGGGTGGAGGTTGTTGGTTTTTTTAAAGATTTTATTTTATTTTTTTTAGACAGAGGGGAAGGGAGGGAGACACAGAGGGAGAGAAACATCAACGTGCAGATCCCTCTCTTGTACCTCCCACTGGGGACCTGGCTTGCAACCCAGGCATGTGCCCCGACTGGGAATCGGAACTGGTGACCCTTTGGTTTGCAGGCTGACGCTCAATCCACTGAGCTACACCAGCCAGGGTCAGATCTTTTTTAATAGAATACATCTTGCATTACTGAGTGTCCATAAAGCCTTACCAAACTACACTTGGCCTTACCACCTGTGGTGAGTTCTGGTATTTTCTATTCCAGTTCCCTCTTTAAAAATGCTGGTCATACCCCCCGATTTGAAATTTTTTAATTTTTAAATGACCCACTGTGGACAGTAACCCACAGCTTAAACACTTCTTTGGGGGCACAGAGAGCTGGAATAAGGATGCATCCTGTTCAGGGAAAGACCGAGACCTTCCTAATGTTGGAGTGGTTCTGACTAAAATCTCTTGGGCCTCATGATTTTCATCTTTCCTGCAGTTCTACCATCTTCTCAGGACTCCCACATGTGCCCCTGCACTGAAATGGGGAATTTCAATGGAGGCTGCATTCGGCCTCCAGGGCTAGTCCCAACTCTCCTGCCTCCCTTTGGCTGTTCCCTCCCTGTCCTGACTCGAAGCTCCTCTCCTCCCCTTCACCTTCCAAACATGCAGTCCTAAACACAGCAGCATCCAGGCAACGCACAGCATTGGGTAAAATTTCCCAGGGCTGAAAGACCAAAAAAAAAAGCCGATAAACTCCATCATAGCATCAAGAATTTCCTTTTTTAAAAAAACATTTTTGAAAAATTGATTTTAGAGAGAAAGGAAGGGTGAGGAAGAGAAAGAAAGAAATACCTATTTGTTGTTCCACTTAATTTGTGAATTCACTGGTTGATTCTTGTATGTGCCCTGACTGGGGATCAAGCCCACAGCCTTCGTGTGTATCATGAGGATGATGCTCTCACCAACTGAGCTACCTGGCTGGGTTGCATCAGTTTTCAAATAGAACTTGAGGCTTGTCTTGGGCAGCAAGATGTCCTGGAGGATCATGAGGACACGGATAACCTCCCTGCTACGTGAGTGGCAGGCACTAAAGAATTACACAGAACAGGGAAACATGGATAGGGGAACTGGCGGTGAATTGTCTCCGGTAAAGGAAAATGTCTTAACGTGCTTTCCTTGTGCAAGCAATGTCCTTTTCTAGGAGTCCACGCCAGTGGGCGCACAGGGGAGGTCAGACAGCCTCTGAAGGACGCAGTCATGTCACGAAACAGTCTCAGCTGCCTGGGTAACAGGAGGCTGGGCTCCGGTCCAGGAGTGGGTAGAAGTGCCTGGCCAGTCTGTGTGGGCTCTGTGTGACCCGACAGTTCCAGATTTTGCTTTGACCTCTCCACAGAACAAAAAAGACAATAAACTCTCCTTCCTAGAAATCCCTGAGGCCCCAAAAGTCCACATTCTGTACATCGGGGGAAAGACTTATATCCATTAGGGCTTAAAAATCTATTCCAGAAAGACATTGACAATTACCTCATCTGCTCCCTTTGTTCATGGAGTCTGCCAGGCCTTTCAGTCACTGTAGCTGACTCCAAGTTGGTGAGCAGTGAAGCCTGCAGTATCCTACACACATCAGGCCCCTGGGATGAGACCGCCTGTGGTCCAGGGATAGGGCCTAGGCTTTGGGAGAGACTGCGCACCACTCCAGGTGTGCAGCAGCGGGCAGGGCACTTAACTCCTTTGAACCTCCAATTTCCTCACCTGTAAAGTAGGTGGAGGTGAGGGTTACACAGGACCGATCATGTGGCAGGTCCACCATGGGATGTGCTCAGCAAGGCAGCCTTCTTCAGGGGACTGATTTCTGTCTGCCCACATACCTGCTTCCTTGTTCCTCCTTAGTGGGCATCTGTCTCCTACACCCACCCTGCCACCTCGAGCAACCCTTAAATCCACTCACGTCTTCCCTCATCTTCAAGAACTTCAACCTCACTGACGCCTCTGGCCAGGCAGAAGCGCTTTCCTTGACCTACATACAAGTGTCGTCCCCTTCATCTCAGTCATGTGGAGGGAAAAGCTATGTGTCCCGTTTGTGTCGTGGTGAGAGAGGCCCAGGGCCCCCTTGATGCTGCAGACTGCCTGCCTGCCTGCCAGGGTGTCACCCTGCATGTCTTCAGGTGTGGTGCTGCCAGGCCAGGATGGTCAGTTGCTTTCTGCCATGCCCCTGGGCCCGGAAACAACTGTGCCATGATTTCTACTCCCTGGACCATTTACAGGGTGACAGTGGTGCTCTTTTTCTTGTCAAGGCTGCTCAACAATAGGCCAGTAACCAAGTTATTCGGTAGACATTTAACAGCCTTTGTCTGGCATCATTAAGAAGTGGAATGGCCCTGGCTGGTGTGGCTCAGTGGATTGAGTGCTGGCCTGCAAACCAAAGGGTCACCGGTTCGATTCCCAGTCAGGGCACGTGTCTGGGTTGTGGGCCAGGTCCCCAGTTGGGGGTGTGAGAGGAAACCACACATTAATGTTTCTCTCCCTCTCTTTCTCCCTCTCTTCCCCTCTAAGAATAAATAAATAAATTAAAAAAAAAAAGTGGAATGGACTTTAAAAAATCAACTCAAAGATCTCTCCTTACTTCTTCCTGGTCCATATACTTTAGGAAGGCAGTTTGGTCACTGAATGTGGCTGTTCCCAGAAAGGGTTTATCTCTAGGCCTTCTCTTGGGTAAAGATCAGGTCAAAGGCATTGGGGATGTGCCCTCTGCATTCCTGGGTATGGTGCACCTTTCTCCCTAACATCAGACCCAGTGCACCTGATTCTGGCACCCTCCAAGGGGCAGGCCAACAAGAAGGGGGCCTTGGATTGAAGTTAATTCTGGTTCAGCCCTTTGGATTGTTTCCTGGACTGACTGGTCCTGGGACATGAAGATAATGACCACTTGGTCACTGAGTGCCCTGCTTGCTGAGTGTTCCTGTGGTGGCCCACATTGTCCCTATACATTTGGAAAAATGCTTGTTCCACTCATATCAGACTCAAAGGGTCTGGGTGTGAACAGGTATTGATCAAAGTGAAACCATACCTCTTGGGTTGGGATACACACTGACTTCCAGCCCTTGGAGGGAATGAACAACCAGCATCCTGGGGAGGGAGGCCTTAGACCCCAGGAGGTGGGGGGGGGGGAGAGGGAAGGGGGTACGGTCAGTGGTCTGTCCTCTAGATCCAACACCCACATCCCAGCCAGTCACTGGTCCACCTGAGCCCTGCGGCATCTGCAGCTGCCAACAGGACCAGCAGACATAGCTGGCCCTGACCAATCCTGTGGTGCCCGATGCTAGCAGTAGCAGCTTCTGAATGTGGGCCACCCCTAGACATTTATAAACAGGACCTGCAGAGCCAGGTCCTAATCGGGCTGATAACAAAACCACACACTGCCACCCAAGCGCCCGGGGTTATGCCATGTATGGCAATGAAGGCTGTAAACTACTCAGTGGCACTGCCCATGCAGCTTAACCAAACCAGGGCAGTGTTGTTCTAAGTCAAGTTCGACAACAAATCCTGAACTGGAGTGCCCTGTGCCCGGCAGTCCATGTTTGTGTGGGAAAGAATGAGTCACAATGTCTCCACAGGGGCATGGGGGCTGCTTCCAGGCCTTGTGATCATTGGCAGTGATGTCAAAGACCAGCAGGTCCCCCTGACCTCCGTGTGCGGGTCCTAATGGATGACAGCCTTAGATGACATTCTGGCTGAAATAAGACCTGGATGGCAGGTTGGACTCGGAACTGGACCAACCCACCGCTGCTTGGAGTCCCGGTCATTGTAGAATGGCACACTCGTGTGACAATTCATCAGAAACCAGGAGGGGTGGGTTGCAGGTCTTGCTGGGTGTGCCAAGAAGGCATGACCCTGACAGCTGTTTACAGGGCCATTTCTCAGGGCTGGGTGTGCAGTGAGCACCTTGAAGGATGAGGAAACGGCTCCCTTTGGACAAGGAGCACCTTGTGTCCCCAAGCTCAGTGCCCCATCCTTGTAATGCAACCCACCGCATGTGCAGGGTGTTTGGGCCACCCACTTTGTCCCCATAGGGCAAGGGGACACAACACAAATGTGGCTTCCTGTGAGTAACGACGCCTTTGGTCTCTGGCCCAGCAGTCTCCAGGCTTCTGCTAGCATTCTGGAAACTACTACAGGCTAACTAACTAGCTGGTAAATGGAGGAAAATCGAACTCCAGGTACAACAGTCAGCTGGGTGGAGGCCAGCTGGGCTGCTAGCCCCTTGGCAACTGCCACAGGGTGGTTGTCAAGGTTTTCTGATTGTTAATATTCCAGAACGCCCCAGGCCAATGCCTTGTGGGAAAGGAAATCCAGGCCCTGAATACTGCATGCCTAAGGCCATCGTCTGCTGGAATGAGCTGAGTTCTGAGGAGACAGTCCACAACAGGGCACTCTGTTCACGCGAACTTCAGAAGAGAGATTAAACCGGGCCTTGATGCACTTGCTTTTCCAATGAGCCGTGTCAGTCCGCGGGTGTGGAGGGGTGGGGACCCTCTGTGGAGGACTGTCTCTCCCCAGCTTAGTTTCCCTGGCCACTAAAGTTGGCGTCCGGATCTCTCCCTAAGGTGTCGTGATCAAGGGAAAACGTCAGGGTTGGAGTGACTCTGAAGAATGTGACTCATTCTTTAAGTTTAGAGAAGACGCAGCCAATCAAGCAGTAGTGACTGACACTGGTACTGCAGGCCAGCTGGGAACACAAGCCCACTTTTCCTACAAAGGAGAAGGTATTGCTTATACCCTTAGGTAGTTTTTTGTTTTTAAGTTTCTTACTTTTAGGCAGAAGTACTGAGGAAACAGGCAGGGGAGGGCAGTGCCATCAGATGCCAGGGCAGGCAGGGACTGGGGGAGACAAACCTAAGCTACTGTCCTGCCTGGTAGCCATGAGAACTGAATGTCAGGGAACTAATATCTTCTCAAGAGATATTGGCAGAATGGTCGCCTCTCTCACGCCCCCAACTGGGGGCCTAAACTGCAGCCCAGGCACGGGCCCTGACTGCGGGTCGGCAACCTTTCACTTTGCAGGCTGGAGCTCAGTCCACAGAGCCACGCCAGCCTGTTTTTCACCCAAGCATTTGTGCCTGCGTTGCCAGCTTTAATCTGGCCTGCCTTTGTAAACCTTCTGGGTCAGATACAGTGCACAGATGATGTCTTGTAGAACTGGGCACCTGAAACCGGAGTAATTTGTTAACCAGCGTCACCCCAATAAATTCAATGAAAGGAAAAAAATAAATACGAGCAGTGCTCTGCCTCGGCTCGCCCCTTCCCTTCCTGAAGAACCAATGGTGGGGAGCCAGCCTGTCCTTGGACAACACCCTGGAAGAATGCAGAACAACCAGACACAAAGAACCAGGGCCCCACACCCACCCAGTCACCCACTCTGGACTCCCACCAGCTTCAGCTTTCGTGGGAGAGAAAAATGAAGCTACCCTGTTCAGCCTGTCTTTTGGGTTTCTGAAGAAGCTGCCGCATCCTAGCTCTCATACAGGAGTGATCAGAAGGGAGTCAGGAGGGCCAGGCTGTGGTCTCCCCAGGCCCACTGGCCCTTCCTGCAATTTCCGCGCAGTGGCAGAGTGCCACGGTCAAAGCTCACTTCTCGAATGTCTCCCATCTGTTTGGTTCTCGACCCAGTAGCCCTTTCAGGCTGATACCTGTATGATTTGGTTTGCAAACAAATCGCTTCCCAAATAGCCTTCTGGAGTGAATTAAGTTGGAGAACTGAGGTTCCACTGCACTTTGTCTTGGGTCTGGAAGACCACTCACCTTGCTGCTCCACTACCTTCTAGCCCCGTGCCGTTGGGCATTAAATTGTACCTTTTGAGGCCAGGTTCACAAGGAAACATGAACTTGTGTTTGTGGATAATGAAACCTGACACTCTGGATGGGTAGCTAAGTTGGTTAGAGCATCGTCCCAATACACCAAGGTTGCAGGTTCGATCCTCGGTCAGGGTACATACAGGAATCAACCAATGAGTGCATAAGTAAGTGGAACAACAAATTAATGTTTCTCTCTCCTGCCCTCTATAAATAAACAAACGCTGACATTTATTGAGCATATATTCACCTTGTACCAGGCAGACTCTGTGGGAAACCATCTACTTTGTAAGTTCTCCACTTTACAGAGGGGGAAACTTGAGGCCCAGCGTGATTGCTTATTTGCCCACGGAGCAGACGCGGGTAGAGTGAGGGTTCACCTGTAAGCAGACCGACTGCCAGAACTCAAACCCGTAGCCGCTCTGTGCTAACCTGCCACTAGCACAGCACCCGACACCAGGTAGCCCCACTCATTCACAAAATGCCAGCAAGCACCAACTCGGAGTCACACTGTTCTGGTGCTGAGCAAACTGGGCAAGGTCCCCACACTTGGAATTTATGACCTTCCAGGACAGACAGCCACTTTCTCTCAAATTCTGCATCCAGGTGTGGGGAAAACCACATCACTTCACCTCTCTTCTCCTTCAGAGTAAAGAACAAAGATCTCCATTCCTCCCCATTTTCTTCCCCTCCATCCTCACTGCCGCTCTGACCTTGCAGTTCTTCAGACACACAGGATCATTCCTGACTCAGGGCCTTTGCACTGGATACTCCCTCTGCCTAGAACTCTTCCTCCAGGTGCTTGTATGGCTTACCCTCTCATCTTCACATCTTCAAAGTGACTTCAGTGACGCTTTCCCTGGTAACTCTTTAAAACCCAACCCCTCCCCCACAGTTATTATTACCTGTTCTCCTTTCTTGCCGTATTTTTCCTTAGCATGTATTACGTTTTAAAAAATAGCTTTTATGGGGGTTATAAATTACATAAAACTCACCCCTTTCAAACGTATAACTAAGTGATCTTTAATGACTGTTTGAGGGGGTGCAACTGTCTCCGTACATCGGTGGAACACCCCCCCACCCCCAGCCCTCTCCTGCCCATTTCAGCTAATCCCCATTTCCACTCGGTCCCGCCCGACTGCCTTCTGTGCGCACACCGCATGAATACCGTCACACAACAGGTCACTGGTGCCTAACTCCTTCACCTAGCATCACGTTTCCAAGTTCACCTGTGATGCAGCCTGTGTCAGTTCATCCTCTTTGTTGTGTATGGACCTCACATTTTGCCTATTCATTCACCAATCAATGGTCATTTTGGTTTTCACGGTTTTTTTGGTAACACACTATATACTTTCCCTTGTTCCCCCCATAGAGTGTCAGTTCCAGGAGACTTGAAACTTTGTTCGCCTCTGTGCCCCCAGCACTTGAACTGTGTTGGACACATGGTAGGTACTCGAAAAATACATGGTGCCGGAATGAGTGAGAATAAAGAGGACTTCAGAGAGTGCTAAGCAAGGGCTGTGCTGGCAACATCAAGAAGGGAAGAGGGGATGGAGTGACAGGGCTCTGTGGAGCCAGCCATCAGGGTAGGCTCCTCTCAGGAATGGACTTTGGAGCAGAGGCTTCAGTGCACAAGGCTGATTACTACACGTTCGTTGCCACCCCCAGGCCCCAGCCTGCTCACTGCGGTAGGTGTGGTCTGCTGCGGGCGGCAGGGCGGGGCTGGGCAGAAATTCACCAGGACGCTTAGCCGGAGAGTGAAGGGAGCTGGCGGCTCGCCCAGCCTGACCTGGGGCCAGCCCAGTGTGGAGAGCAAAGGCTGGATGCCACTGGCTGCCCCTTCTGCTGACCACCATCCAGGGTGAGATGGAGGGACCAGGCACAGCCTCAGACTTGAGCCACCGGCCTGGGTGTGAATCTCAGCTCCAGTCCGTTCATTGCTGTATTGGCCCTCATCATCCCACTTAACTGTTTGGTCCCTTCGTTTTCTCATCTGCCAAACAGGGATAACAACACTATCTACCTTTTATTTTTAAAAAGGCCAAAACATTGTTTCCTAAGCACTTACTCTGTGCCAGGCACAGGCCTAGGAAACTAATCCATCGGATTCTTACCTTTCCCGTTTGGTAGCTGCCACTTACAGATGGGAAAACTGAGGCACAGGGAGGCGAAGTGACTTTCCCCAGATCACCCTACTGCTAAGTGCTACGGCCGCACCTCAAATTCAGCAGGCTGGTCCCAAGTTCACGCTCTTCCCCTTTTAGACTGCTTGTCACCAAGCCGCAGGAAGGGTTGTTAAAGTGAGTTAGTGTGCGGGAAGCCCTTGGGAGAGCGCCCGGCATGGCTCACAATAAACACACAGGGAGTGACAATGTTCTCATAGGTCACGGCGAGCCACCCTCCCTCTGCTGTTTCCTCGAGAGGAGGCAGGCAACTGACCCTTTTGGGGGAAGCTGACACCTCTAGCCCCCTTCCCAGAAATCCACAACTGCCCACCCCAACCCCCAGCTCCTCAGTTGCAAGGCTGGAGAGGAGAGTGCTTTTGTTTTATTTTGCAGTTAACTGTCCACCCTCCCCCCTGCCCACAGAGGGAAAGTTGGGCGGTGCTGGGGAGGGGCTGAGTCAGAGCAAGGGACTCTGAACAAAGGTCTGGTGGGGCTCCTTGGCACTCCTTGGGCGGGCAGGTCCCGCCGCTCCTCGCTCCCTGACCCTGGACATACTTTCCCTCACCACATAGACCTGTGGCAGTTGTTCTCCTGGGAGTGAGGACCTTTAAGTTCAGGGGACATTCCCTGTGCCAATTCAGCTGACCTATCTCAGCAGCCCTGGAGTCCACTTCCAAGAAGCCTAAGGGGGCCGGCCAGGTGAGTGACCCCAGGCACAGCTTCCCCAAAGTTCAGGGTCTATCAGATGCAGGGGCAGCTAACCCAAGGGTAAACTGCCTCTCAGCGGGGCACATTCCAGGGGGCAGGGAGTATGGAGAAGTAAGGGTGCTTTTGACCTTGATGACCTTCCAGCTCAGGCTTTCAACTTGGGGGCCCTCAGCCTCACTCCTTCGCTTTCAGCTAGCACAGCCGCAGCCCCAGCAGCTCCTCAGGGTCTGACAGCAGCTCCAGCAACTCAGACACACAAGCAAAGGGAGAAGGCTTGCCACTCCCAAGCAGGTGGTGCCCAGTGCCTCAGCCCTGGGCAGAGGCCAGCCCAGAACCTGGGCAACCCCTTCACTAAGGGGTCTCCTCTTCCATTCCCTCTGCCCTTGGCCCCAGTCCCACTCTGCAGGCTCAGAAATGCAGGGGAGCACCCAGGGCAAGGCCAAGAAACCCAAGGTAAAAAAGGAGAGGAAGAAGGCTTCCCACTGACGGGCCTGGGCTTAGCTCATTTAACCTTCTCTAGATCTTCTGGTGACCTCTGGTTGCAGGCAGCTGTGAACCATACCTGCCCCGCCTGCCCGCTTCCCAGCGAGACTGGCCTGCCCCCTGCTGGGCAATCACGCGCAGTCACCAAGGAGAGGCCACCCACACTGAGCCCACCAGGGTTTATTGTTTCCGGAACAGCGGCCACCTGCAGTGGGGGGGCAGCTCGTGCAGCGGGGGACGTCAGTGCCTGGTGGGGGGCGGGGGGGAGCGTGTAACGCGGAAGGGTCTCAGGCCCGGGGAAGGAGGACGCCTGGACCACAGCAGCGGCGGGGCAGGCGGTAGCTGGTAGCCGGCAGGTAGCTGGCAGCCTCCAGGAACAGCAGTTAGAGGCGGGCCCCACTGTCCTCACCGCACCAGGTGGAAGGTGAGCCAGTACATGAGCACAGGCTGCGCCGCGGCCACGGCCATGGTCAGGTACATGCGCAGCTGGTTCCGTGCCCCGCGCACTGGGACTCCCTCGGCCGCAGCCTCCGCCAGGATCTTCAGCCGTAGTGTCCGGATCTGGGGCCGGTAGGAGTTGCCCTTGAGCTCTCTGGGCCAGTCTCTGGCCCTCTGCAGCCTCGCTTTCTCCCTCCCTCCACAGGGGCAGCTGGGCTCTAGTCTCAGCTTCTGGGGCTCCTTAGCTTCCCAAATCTAACAGACAGTGACGACCCTCCCCAGGTCTTGTGAAAAAATGTAAGGGTTCAAACCCAGGCAAGGCCCCTAAGTGAGCCAGGTGAGGAAGCACTGTGGTTACAGAGCCTAATGGGGTGGCCAGGTGTGGCTCTGGTTGCTATCACCTGCTTATGTTGCTCAGATGGTAATTTTTAACAGAAGCCAGAATGCCTTTTTAAAAAGTCTTGTAAATAAGGACATCTAAGTCAAAGTGTATCTGATGGTTATGTGTGACCCACCAGTCTGTGCTGTCTGCCCCTCACACTGTCCCCCAAGTGTCCTGAGGTGCAGTTATCACCACCCCCAATTTACAAAAGAGGAAACTGAGGTTGAAAAAGAGGACGTGATCTGCCCAGGATCCAGTGAAGCTTGGGGTGACCCAGGCCTAGTGAATGCTGGCGCTCAACCAGCAGCTACTTCGGGCGTGCTGAAAATCCTTCCATCCTAAAGGAAATTCTGGCAGGAAGGGTCACCACCATGAAAGCAGAGTAGGGTGCAGGTGAGCACCCACCCACCCTAGCAATCTGGATGGCTCCTCTCTTCCTTTAAGCCCCAGCTTGCATACCCCCTCTTCCAGGAAGCCTTCCTGACCCCCAGGCTGTGGCACCCACTCCAGGGCTCCTCAGTTCAGCAAGGCAGCTCTGGCCTACACTCCCCACCTGACATCCTCTGCTTGGAGGCCTCCAGAGAACCCCAACTCTGTCCCAAGAGGCCTGTGTTCTCAACCTCATGCTGCCCGGAGCCCCAGCTCACCATGAACACAAAGATCGATATGCAGCACCAGCCCAGCACCAGGTAGTAGCCAATCTTCCCAAAGAGCAGGCCCATGAGGACCCCGCCAATCATCCTGGGGGAAGAGAGGAAGGCTGATCTGAAGAAGACGCCCACGGCTGGGGCAGGCAGTCGGGGAGACAGTGATACTCACCCAACATATTTGTAGCCCAAGAAGGCCACCAGGTCAATAGTGGTGAGGTCGGTGTTGGCAGTGACCAGGTAGAGGCTGAGCAGGATAGCCAGCACCTCCAATGTCAGCCAGGCTAATGCCGAGCTGGCCTGCAGCCCCAGGAGGTCTGGAGAGAACCTGTGGGCACCCAAGCTGTCATCTGATCGGCCTGCTCAAACCCTCCCTAAACAGCCACTTGGGGACAGCCTGTGTTGGGTGGGGCTGGAGACCCGGCAGTGACCAGGATGGGCCTGTACCCTGTCCTTGTGGAAGTCCCATTCCTGGAAAGGCAGACCTGTCTTCAGTGACAGCCTAGCCCAGGCCAGGGGAGGAGCCTGACCCAGTGGGGAGGGGGACTCAGGCCTTCCCAGAGGAGGGGACACCTGCACTGAGCCCTGAAGACATAACTGTGAGTTGGGAACAAAGGACCTTGGTCTCTGCCATATCCCCAGTCTCTCAACAATTAATTTACTTAAATGACAGTTATTTTCAGTGCCACAAAGGAAATGAATGGGGCCTATGAGCAAGAGGTGGGGGCTTGACCCAGCCTGGGGGGTGGGAAGGCTTCCCCAAGGAAGTGACAATGGAGTGGAGACATCTCGAGTGAGCAGGTGCTCAGCAGGTGATGAAGTAGGGGAGGAACATACTCCCGAGCAAAGGGAGCTGGTGTGCAAAGACCCTGGGATGGCAGTCCCAGGCCCTCTGGAGGATGGAAAGAGGACCAGAGTGCAGCAGCAGAGTGAGGAGGTACAGAGAAAGGCCTCACTGAATGCAGTGCAGGGCTACGGAGCTGGGGCTTGGTCCGGAGCCAGGGAGCTATGGACGGCTGCTGAGCAGGGTGGGACTAGACCTTTCCTGGCTGCTGCTGGAGTTGGGGTGCAGGGGGTGTGTAGGGTCAGGGCAGCTAGCTAGGAGCGGGTGAGGACGAAACTGGACCTGGTGGTGGAGGCCCTGGCGGGTGGGAGAGGGTGACCCTGAGCGTGACACCTAGAGCTCCGCCTTGGGCCAAATGAGAGCACCGTGGGGCTGTTCTGAGACAGGGCACCAAGAGACTCCTGATTACCCCTCGCCCTCCAAACCCCACACCACTCTACCCACTCAAGTCCACTCTTACCTCTCCTGGGTCCCGAGTGCCAGGCCAGCCACCAAGATGTAGGTGATAAAAGCCATAGCTGTGGGAGGCAGACACACAGACACAGGTCAGAGGAAGGACCATCCTGGGCCTCCCAGCACCTAGACCTCTGCCCTGGACATGCCCACCCAGAGGGAGGAGGGTGCTGGGCTGTGGTGGGTAGGATGATACCTGGAATGTAGAGGTCAGGAGCGTTGACATCAAAGCGGGGGGCCACTGGCGTGTCCTGCTGGTACTGCACCTCCCAGTCCTGTGGGGACAGTGGGGGTAGCAGGCAAGGACCCCCAGAGTTGGGCTCCTCCCACCCTGTTTACAGGTCCTCTCTTAGGCCGAGTCACCTACCCTGCCCCTGAGGCTTGCCCCAGCCTCTGACTCATCCCTCCCACGGCCCTCTCCCCGGAGGCTGTCTCCCCTCAGACCACAGTCACCTCAGTGGAGGGTGCTCTGACCTGGTGCAGGTAGGGAAAGAAGAGCAGGCCCAGCTTTTTGCCCACGTACAGGGTGTCCACAGCAAAGTAATACTTGAGCTTGGTGACAGGGATGAAGCGGTCAATCTGGAGAGGCAGAGCTCTACCTGAAGCCCTGGCCCCATGGCCCCAGGCTTCCCCCCACTCCCACCAGCCTGGCGCACTCACGTTCTTATCAACCAGCTCCTTGCCTTGTGCGGCCAGGCTGCTCCCATAGGCCATGGCCATGTTGGACACGGGATCATTCAGGAAGGCCCCCGGGGGTGAGGCGGAGGCTGTAGGGTAGCCCAGGCCGCTGGGCTCCCGCTGGGCCCCACAGCCCTGGCTCTGGGCTGAACTCGTGTCATCGAAAAGCTGGTGGGGGTCAGACATGCCCAGCTGGGACACAGGGATCCTCCGCTTTGAGGCTGCGAGGGCAGAGAGGTGGAAGCCTTGTTCATTCTGGGAGTGCGCTCCCTCCCATCCTGCCGCAGTGGGGCACTGGTTTCCGTGGCTGATGGGTCAACCAGTCAGGGGTGGGCGGGCTCTGCTTGCCACCCACCCATCCACATAAAGAGGAGGAGGATGGTGACGGCTGCTGTGTACGGGGCCTACTGTGCGCAGAACCTTGCACACAGCTTTTCACAGACAAGGTCTCTGTCCACATGCCTCTTCATGCTCCCCTCAACCAGCTCCAGCCACATGGGCTTCAGCACTCACTGAACACACCAGGCATGCTCCCAGCTCAGGGCCGCTGCACTGGCTGTCCCTCTGTCCAAACGCTCTCCCTCAGCTGTCCTCAAAGCTCACTGCTCTCCCCGAAGTCTGTGCTCAGTGGGTCCTTCCCTCACCATCCTGTCTACACCTGGGCATCACTCCCCATCCCCTTCCCCTGCTTCATTTACAGCCACAGAACTCAGCACCAGCCAAGATGCTAGATGTTTTATTTCTTTTGTTCCCTGTCTGCCCACAAAGATCTTTGTCTTGTTCATGGCTGAATCCCATACACAGCACTCGATAAAAACCAGACGAATGAATCAGTGGTCATCCTCATTTTCCAGATGTGGAAACCGAGGCTCAGACAGGCTAAAGGACTTGTGCAACAGGCCAAACTGAGTGAGCAAAGGACAAGAGTCCAACCCAGGTTGCTCAGTAAATACTACGATAATTCAGCCCCAACTGAGCACTACCCACGTAGCAGGTCCTATTCTGAACAGTACGGATTAACTCATTTAATCCTCACGACAACTCATGTGCACTGACGCGATTAGGACCCCCGTTTTACAGATGGGAAAAGCAAGCCCCAAAGAGGTTCAGGCCCTTGCCTAAAGTCACACAGACAGTATAAGGCGGAGCCAGGGTTCAAGTCTTTAAAAGGTTCCTTCAGCTTCATGTTGGGAGTGGGGATGGGGAGAGGGGAAGGAGCAATTTGCTGGTGCTACAGGTAGGGTTGGAGGGCGAGACAGAGAAGTGGGGGATGGGCTGTCTCTGGACAGCTTTTGGAGGCAGGAGGGCCAGGACTTGGCTAGAGGCGTGCTAAGTTTGGGTGGAGTAAGGAAGAGGAAGGAGACAGGAATATGGAGACGGCCTATTTGAACCCAGCACTCTGGCGCCAGGGCCCCTACTTCTAACCAGTAAGTGATGCTGCTACAGTTAGTATTCACCGAGCTCCTCCTATGTGCCGGGGACCACAGTGGGCACAGGGAGCAGGGTGGCAGCATTTCGGCGGGACGGGGAAGGAGTCAAATCATCCGCATCGTGCCTTTCTCTGTGCCTCAACTCCCCCCTCTGTAGAATGGGCTTGACAGTCCAAGGCAAAGCGCTGCTCATAAACCGCTCAGCCCCTGGCCTGGCACCTATTACCAATTACAAGCCCCTCAGCTCTTCCTCTTGATTATCTGTAGCCAGAAACCTGACCCAGATGTCCTCACTCCCAAAGCACCAGCAGTGGGCCTACCACTTGCCCTCCAGCTCTATTTCTCTTTTCCCTTCCCATTTCTGGCCTGAAGGGTCGCTTCCTGAGCTTTGGTGCCAGCCCCTCCTCCCTCAGTGTACCCCCTCAGCCAGTGGCACTTGGGGTCCTGCTCCCACAGGCCTCCTAAAGGCTCTCTGCACCGCCAGACCGAGGCCCTTACCCCCCTCTCATCCAACTCAAGTCCTCACAGCACTGGCTGCATTGCGCCAAGTGCCAACCTCCAACTCTGCTCTCTTGGCTTCCAAGACACTGTACCTGTCTTTTTCTCTTTCCTGTCCGAGCCCCACAAATACCTACTGAGCACCCCTCTGTGTTAGGCTCTGATGCAGGCAGCAATGATCCAAAGGACAAAAACTCCTGCCCTCATGGAGCTGGTGTCTCGCAATCAGACCCTCTCAATCAGTGACTTATTTCCAGCTCCCTGAAATGTGTGACTCAGTTTTCCACCCCTGCCCTGTCTTCGGCCTGTCACTGAGGGCGTCTCACCCACACCCACAGCTTCCACAGGGACCATGTGCCTTGGGCCCTGGGCCCTCCTCTCTAGCTACCACTTCTCTCCAATAGCCAGATCCAGGTTGCCCACTTCCTGGCACAGCCCTCTGGCTGCCCCTGGGCCCTGACCTCAGTTTCCAAACCCCTGATTCCCTTTCTGTCTGGCATCTAACCAACCAATCACCAATTTTCACCCACTATGTCTCAATGTTGCCCTTCCCTCTCAGACTGCACCTGACTTAAATGTACTCTTCCTGGGTCCTCTAGTCCACAGGTGGCAAACACAAGGCCCATTGGCCAAATCCAGCCCTCTACCTTGTTTTATCCGGCCCAGCACCTCGTTTCTACTCCACGGCAGCATCAAGCTCTCGCTTAACTGTTTAGTTACATTTACACAGTCCTAAAATTACATTGGGCCCTTTGAAGGCAACCAAGAGGCTGATGTGGCCCCCGGTGAAAGTGAGATTGGTACCCCTGCTCTAGTTCATTCTTCGCTACACCAACTTTCTCTCCAATAGGCAGCCAGAATGATCTATTTAAATGAAAGAGAGAACGTGTCCTGCCCTGGCTGGTGTGCCTCAGTGGGTTGGGCATCGTCCTGTGGTCGGAAGGTCAGGTTGGATACCCAGATTCCCGGTCAGCTGGGGCACAGGCCTGGGTTGCAGGCCAGGTCCCCAGCTGGGAGCATGCAAGAGGCAACCAACTGATCTATGTTTCTTTTGCACATCAATGTTTTTCTTCTTCTCTTTCTCCCTCCCTTCTCCTCTCTCTAAACACAAACAAACAACATTTCCTGTCCTCTGCCTAAGATCAGGGCCACTGTGTGGAGAATAAAGCCCAAATGCCCACAAGGCCCTGCAGGCAGGACGCAGGCTTGCCAGCTGTCCTCATTGACCGCCTCTCCTCCTCTCCTCGGGGCTCGCTGCACCCCAGCCGCAGTGGCCTCCTCTCTGACTCTGGCCCCGCCAAATTCCTGGCCCCCACAGGCTTTGAACATGCAACACCATCACCTGGGAACACCCCCACGATTACCAACTGCCAATGCAAGCACTCTGGACTCAGCTGAAATGTTTCCTTCTCACTCTTTTGGACGTGAAAAGTGTTTCAAGCTTTGAATTGACAGCTGTCAGGAAGCCTGGTGATTAGTATTGTCATTGTCAAAAATCTAAAAAGAGAGTGGGATCTTTTAGTCTTGGCTACAGAACTCATGACATGAACAAGTACTCCATACGAATGTCTTTGTTCAGTATTTGTTTTTTGTTTTCACTTCCGAAGCTGGATGTCTCTGGCTGAAGATTTGATGTGGTTCCTCCCTGAACTGTGTGTCCTGTTAGTAATAGGTACTGTGCTGGGCTCCATGTACGTGTCACTGGGGTGAGACCTATATTTTAAAACTGCTCCTAACATTTCATGTTACTAGCAAGAAATCTTTGATTCCATTTTATTCTTTGTAATTCTAGACACTAGATTGTAGTTCAGCCATACTGACTTTTTAAAAAAGATTTTATTTATTTTTAGAGAGAGGGGAAGGGAGGGAGAAGGGGAGGAAGAGAAACATCAATGTGTGGTTGCCTCTCACGTGCCCCCTACTGGGGACCTGGCCCACAACCCAGGCATGTGCCCTGACTGGGAATCAAACCCATGACCCCTTGGTTCACAGGACGGCGCTCAATCCACTGAGCCACACCAGCCAGGGCC
>VMDR010001730.1:0-113650 GCA_007922815.1 Macrotus californicus
TCAGGATATCAGCAACCACAATATGTGATATAATATTTCTTTAATTGATGAAAAAGTCATAGTTACTGCTAATATTAACTCATTTTAGTTAGAGGTTAATACAAATAAAGAAGCATTTTCCTATCTAAAGAACCCCTGAATTACACTATCTAGAAAATGAGAAACAGGAGGGGCAAGGGGGCCAGTTAGTAGTCATAGCAATATTCCAAATGAGCAGTCATGGTGTCTGGTACTCAACTGAGGAGACAGAGAGATGTAGATGGAATTAGAGATAGCTCAGAGGAAAAGTCCACAAAATTTAGAAATGTATTGATATAAAAGTAAGAGAAGTATCAAGAGTGACTCCCAGGGTTTTGGGTTTTACTACTGGATTTACTGAGATGGAAAATCAGAAAAGGCCAGGTTTAGGGAAGGTGACCGTGAGTTTGGTTTGGGACCTGCTGAGTTGGAGGTGCCTCTCAAAAATCTCCATGGAATGCTAAATAGACGGTGGGGTTATACGTGTCTGGAATAGAGGCATAAGTAGTTTGTATGATCGTTCTTGGGTTGAGGCAAGGGTAGGGGGAAGTTGTTAACTGGTGGAAAGACAAGCTCATTAGAAATGTGCCGTTCTTTTAGTTACTGTTTTCACCCTGCGTTTCCTGCCTTGTATATATCTTAGGAATTATTATGTCATCAGAGTCCCCTTCAAAACTGGTGAGATAGTTTCACTTTGGGGGAATCCTCATCACAGAGAGTAACTACGGTCTCAGTTCCTGCACAGCCACCTTGCTGGATCTGGAAGTCCAGAGGAGAGGCCAGGGAAGTAGTGATATACTAGGGATTATTAGGCTATTTGCAGTCATTGGAGCTTCCATCCTATTTGAAACATCTCTGAGGAAAGGGACTGAGTGAAAAGATTGGCAAACAGTAACTGAGAGTATTTCAAATTCAGTGGCTAGCAGAAGTGGACAAGCCTTAAAAGTGTGACTGGGAGGAAACAGCTACAGAGATAAGGGGAAATCCAGGTGAGGTGGCGGGAAAGACCAGTGGAGAAGGCTTCAGTGAGAAGAGAGGAGGCAAGTAGACTGTGGGTTGAAAAAGACTGAAAGTACTTCATTGGAGAGGGTGTTCATTTTATGGGAGATATATTGGTTGAGTGATGGTGGTGAAAGCCATTTGGGAGGAGAGGAAATGGCAACAGAAGTTACAAACATACTTCTTAAGGAGTTCTGCTGCTAAGAAAGACACAGTGAAGTAGCTGGAGACAGATGTAGAGCCAACAAGGTTTTCCTCCCTTTTATCCCTCCCTCCTGCTCTCTTTCCTTCCTTCCCTCCAGTAGGAGAGACTTGCCTATAAGAAGGATCCATCTGAGACAGAGGGGAAAATACGTGGGAGAGGAGTCAATGATGGTATAAAGTTCCTGAGAAGGATAGGAGGGAATGGACTTCAAAACTTAGAGGAAGCCTTAACTTTTTATAGCAGAGAACTGAATGAATGAATGATTAACTGAATAAAGGACAGCCATCTTTAATGGCAGGCGTGCATTGTCTTGTCTTAAAGAGGAGTTCTTTAGTGGCTCTGAAGGCAAATTTGTTTATTCCAGGTCTTGCAGTGTCGGAATGCAGACTCAAGCAGGTCTCCAGGGAGTATGTGCGTCCCTTTGTCTTGAAAGCACATGTGGTGGTTTGGTGACATTCAGTTCTTAAGGGCTTCACACACCTGTGAGGCCTGTAGATAAATGTGTGTTAAAGTGAGTTGGAGATTAGGCTGCTTTGGATGTTTCCTAAGTATGTTTTGACACTGGGATTGGGAGAGCATTATTTGGGCAGGAAAGATTGGGTCTAAGGGCTCTGGGTGGTTGAAAAATAATGGCGCCATCCTTGGGGAAGGGATCTGTGGTGCAGATAGGTTTGGGCTTCAGGGACATACCATCTGTCTTCCTAGGATCAGAGCTGTCATATCTATGGGTTTCCATGCCCTGCTTTTGATACCCACGCTCAGCTGAGGGTTGCAAGCCTCTCAAGACATAGATTCTGAAACCTTATTGACTGAGGTGGACTTCGACACATCAAAAGGCTCAGTGATGGCAGACTCTTTTAAGTGCAGCAAGTGCTTCTCTGTAGATAGTACGCCAAGCTACCTGGGGTTAAGATAAAAGACTTCAAAAAGACAGCAGCTTCCTGAAGGCTGCCTGTAGCCACTCACATTGCTGCTTTGGCCATGTTGACCCCAGACTGTCAGGGCCAGCCTTGGTATGTCTCTGTCTGTCACCTCGGATCTTGTGAGACCTAGATCTCTAACTCTCACTACTGAAACACACTGTAACAAAACTCGAGTTTGGACTGCCTGCTGCTTCCCCTCCCTATGACCTCTGCTACCTGCACCATTTTGGAAAACATAGACCTTGACGTTCGGTCAGTCTTGGTTTCAAATATCCACTCTTCCCTGATTGACAGTGGGACCCTAAACAAATCTCTTACCTTCTCTGAAGAGTCAGTTTCATCATCATGCAATAGGGATAATTTTGCCTACTTTATAGGACTGTTGTAGGTACCTATCCACTCAGCACATACCTGCGTGCTGGGCACTGGAGTCTCACTACACAAAACAAGCATGATCCCCACCCTCAGGGAGCTGCCAGTGCAAGAGTAGATATACCAAAGTGCCAGGTGCAGGGAACACATTTAAGAAATGTCTCATTTGCCCTGACCAGTGTGGTGCAGTTGGTTGGGCGGTGTCCTGCAAAGGGAAAGGTCACCAGTTTGATTCCCAGTCAGAACACATGCCTAGGTTGCAAGTTCAGTCACCACTAGGGGCACATAGGAGAGAGAACTGATCGATGTTTCTTTCTCACAGAGATGTTCTCTCCTTTCTTTCTTTCCCACTTCCCCTCTCTCTAAAAATAAATAAATAAATATTTGTAAAAAAGAAATGTCTCGTTTATTTCTTTTCTTCATGTACCAGGCTCAGCCTAAACTACCCCTTGTTGCCCATCTAATGCGCAGTAGTGTGCTGGGAGGCATTGCATAGTTAGAAGACAGCTCTGCAGGGAGCAAGAGCAGCGGTACAGTAAGAACTTGGTAGCAGAGTGGGGTCAGGGTCAAAGACCCTGACTGAGGGCAGAACGTGGGCTTCCATGTTGTAGCTCCACCTGTTACTAGCTATGGGACCAGGGACAATTTACTTGCCTCTTCATCCGTGCCTCACTTTCCCCACCCATATAGTGGAGACAGCAATGGTACATACTTTGGAGGATTGCTGCAAAGATTAAATAAACTGGTATGCGTCAAGTGCTTAGACCAGTGCTGGGAACTTGGAAAGTGCTTGCTAAGTGTTAGGTATTATTTCCATCTTCAGAAACAAGCTCCTTTCATTAGACCTCACCAGTCTCAAATGGAAATCGGATGGGGGTAGTGATTAGCTGGAATTCTGAACGAGACTGCCCCACCTTTCAAATGCCGCTCTATTTGTAGTGTCTTCCCTTTTCCAGTCCTGGGTCTCATAGGTGGATCTCCTACTGCAAAGAGCAGTGTCCCTAATGGTAGAGTATTACTTTACTGTCACCATTTGTTGACCATTCACTATATTGTGGAGTCTCAATAGCTTTACTAACAATAATTTGAGATTTGTCCAAAGCATTATATTTCAGAGAGTTCGGGGATGCTTTTAATTTAATTATATGCAGTTTTATGCCACAGATGACTGTTTGTAAAAGAAGAATGCTGTTTTTTTATGAATGCAAAACACATGTTTAGGACTGATAAAACATATTACTGTGTTTTGTTTCAGAGCAAACAGAATTGTATTACAAAGTACAGTAAGTCGATTGCGGGTTGCTTGCTTTGAGGCATTGTCACCAGAGCAGGCTTTATTCTGGTTGAGGGAAGGGAATGCGCAGGATCAGCCTTGTACACATGTCAGGGGCCCAAAGGCCGGCTCCCACAGGGGCCCCAGAGTTAGCCTGTCTCCTAAAGAAACCCATGTTAGAGCTCCGAGCAGGTGCATCCATGTTCTTTCTGCTATTGCTATTTATAGAAGTACTTATTCTTTACCATCTGAGTTCACTTATCCAGTGAATATTTATTGAGGACCTACTATGTGCCGGGCATTGTTCTGGTGATACAGATGTGGACATAACAGCCAAAAGTCTGTATCTTCAAGGAGTTTATGTTCCAGAGGAGACGAAAGAGAAAACAAGTTAAATGTGTGCTTGTGCTCGTGTTTGTGAGTGAAAGAAAGTAAAGGGAGGGCACCACTGAGGAGGGATGAGTGTACTTGTACATAATGTGATCCAGGAAGGCCTTCTTGAGAAAGCAGCATATGAGCCAAGACTTGAAAGGGGTAATGGAATGAAGCTGTTCTAGGCACAGTAACAGTCCATACAGAAGTCTTGACATGGAAAGGCACCTGGTGCATCTGAGGAAGGACAAGGAGGCCATTGTGACCTGAGGGGGACTATGAGGTTCAAAAATTATAGAAGAGAAAGATTGGATTTAGACTTTTTATCATCGTCAACATTGCCGCCACCTTCACTACCACCATGTCCCTTACTGAGACTCAGCAGAGAACAGGGCAATTCCTGAACCCCTGAACTCAATCTCTGCAAAGGAGGCAATTAAAGGACAGTGTGATCCTTCCTACCAATGGAGTGAGCACAGATTTTACGGGAGTTCAGAGGTGGGCAGAAAACATGGCCTAAAGGAGAGAGGATACGGAAGACTTCTTGGAAGATAGCTAAGCCTCAATGTACTTGTGAGGCCAATAGAAATCAGTTAGGTGAAATGGTCAGGATGAGGCTAAGTTCTGCTGCTAAGAGAACCCTGAAATCCCATACTATAGCCTTTCTGGCCTTTTCTTTCAACTCTCTCTACCCACTTCTACCAGTTTTACTGTGGGTATCATTCCTTTTTCCAGTCATGACTCTGGACTTGGAGAAGGTTTCCTCTCATAAGCTATGATCCCTCCTTGTGTTCGACAGCATCCTGGTCCACCCCTCTGGTTCAGCATATTGACAAGCAGCTCTTTTCAGCTCAGCTCTGCTCCCTCTATTTAGGAATGTATTTCTACTAAATCCATGGCTCTGTACATAGAGCCCAGTGGAATCTACTCCAGTGAGCTACAAGGAGAAGGGATAATGAATAAAACAGCGACAAAACATTCCCACAGATACATGTGTAGTTATCCTTAAATACCTGAACATACACATACATGACTGTATGCATGCATAGTTATATATAAATGCATGTATACACTCATACACGAACATACCTACACATGCCTATGTGCATATATAAATACATGTATACACACACATGGATATATATACACCTAAGTCGTATATGAATGCATGCATAAACACGTGTATGTGAATTCATGAATATCCACACATGTGATGTAGATCATACATGTTTCTAGTATAAATACATGTACACACACACACATGTATGGTGTGAGTGATGCATTGCGTCTGTGTGTATTTTAGAAAGCCTGCATGAGCGGGGAGTTTAACATCTAGTCTCCCTTTCTGTGTAAACCACAGCCCCGCTATTCATGTGCTACCTCTATTCCTTTTCCGTGGATGAGGAGTTTGAGGCTTTAGCCGTTTAGGTTTCTTGCCCGAGTTCACACAGCTGGTAACTTAGGACCCTGGCATTCAAGCCAAGGGATTAAAAATAAGAAAACCCATTCCACCTCCATGCTGAAATGATGCTAACAGAAATGGGGCAAAAACAAAAAAAAATTAAATGAACTTAGATCTTCTCCTCGAGCTGCTCATAGAGAATACATGGGGAGAAATGACTAGTACGTATATGACAACTTCCATGAAAGAGAAACAAAAAGCTATGTGGGAACACAGAGGCGAGAGTGGCTTTTGAGTTGGCTCTTGAAGGAAGGGTAGGAGTTTTCCAGAAGGGGGTGGGGGGAGTTAGGGTTCTGTATTTCCTTTAAAGTTATAGGGATCATTGTAACAAAATAGTCAGCATGGACCTTTTGGGTGTATTTAAAGGTTTTAAACACCTTTGGCTTAATAGCCACAGAAATGGGGGTATTTTACTAATAAAGCTAGGGGTGGCACCTCAGATGTGGCCTCAGGCATCTTTTAGCTGCATGCACATGATCTATGACAGTCTCTAAAAGCGGCTCTCTCCCCTCTCCCTCTGCCATCACATTTGCATATTCATATGTCTGCGCACTAGAAACAAGTCTGCCCTTAGCGGTGTCATAATTTCTAATAAGGAAGGGAGCGTGGTTAAAGGCGAAATGAGTCATGCCTTTTATAAAGCATTTTCAGTGGCAGGACCTGCTCCCCTCCGAGCACTGTTTGAGGACCGGCAATCACAAACTGCCGCTTTGCTGGGAGGTGCTGTCGAAGGCTGTGTGGACATTGTTTCAGCAAAACCACTGGGCCTGTATGATTGCTTCTATTTATTCAATATTAAGAAATACAAGATTGAGTTTTATGAGAGAGAGAGAAAAAAAAAACATTCTACACACAGACTAGATAGGTTTCACTGTTCAGGGTGTTTTTATTGCCTCAAGGTAATCTTCTGATTGCCCCATGAGTAATCCCATAATTGCAAAAACAATCAATTAGTTGATCTCAATTAATCACGTGGCATATCACTGTGCTAAGCATGAAGGTAGAATTCAGGTAACTTTCCAGATAAAAGAGGCATTGCATCTTTATAGCCACCAGCCAGGGACAGTGATACAGATTCAAGTCTCAAATGCTGGTTCCTTACCCAACATTTTGAATTACTACACGGGGAGCAATATACTAAGGATGTGTGAAATCCTATCTCTTTCATTCAGCCAAAGGTTCCCGAGTTGCCTGCGTCCACTATTCCTCCTTCTCCTCTGCCCCAGTTGTCCCTGCCTGGGGAAGAGACTTTCCTAATTCTTTGGCGGCCTCTTCCATTTCCTTATCTCTTGCCACATTGCATTGGAAGAATGGCAGCCCCGGGGATGGGGAATTGGGGCCTATACTTCCATGGTGGCAGAGTTATCTGGAGGAGATGTCACTGAGGGGGGCAGTGAAGGGGGTGGGAGGTATTTCCTTACCCTCCCTTCTTCTCTCTTCCCTCCTTTTCTTCCTTCCTTTCTTCCTCGGTATTTATTGAATGCCCTTGATCTACTAAGCACATTTTAGGCACTTGGAATACATTTCTGAACGAAAAGAGCAAATACCCCTCTGCCTGTGGTGTTGATATTCCAGCAGGAGAGACAAGGAATACAAATGATAAGTAAGTAATCACAGAGTATTTTAGAAGGTGACAAATGCCATGGGAATGACAGAAGTAGGCAGAGAAAAGGAACTGGAATGCTAGGGTGGTAGGCAGAGCAGCTGGCTGGTGTTAAAGATGGTCTGAGAAATGGTTCAGAGACACAGCAGTAGGAGTTAGAGAGGGGCACACTGCAGTGGGACAGGCCGGAGTCCATCCTAGCTCTGCCCGTACCTGTCACTCCTGTGAATACATCATCAGCTTCTCTCAGCTCCTTCATCCTTAACATCAAAGTAATTGTCTGTCATGTAGGGATGTGGGGAGAAGTAAATAAGATTGGGAGTATCACCGGTGTGTTTATACCACTCCTCACTAAAATAACAAGAACAGCAACCACCACACAAAGGGATTGAAATAATCAACGGTGTGTGTAAAGCACCAAGTACAGGACCTGGCACATGTTGGGTATTCAGAACGTGTACAAATCTGTAATCATTTTTAAAAAGAGCAGAAAAGTTTGAATGTTGCATCCTTACAATGCACAAGGCATTGTTTTAAATGCGTCATTTAATCCTTACAATCATGTGAGAAAGGAGCTATTTTAGGCCCATTTTATAGATAATGAAACTTAGGCACAAATTAACTTCTTCAAGGTCTTCAAACTAGTTAATGGTGGAGGCAGGATTTGAACCCTGGCATTTTGCTTCTGAAACTGCACTACAATTATCTCCAGGGCTCCAGGAAGTGGAAAAAAACATTCACTCGTTCATTCGACACATATTTACTCATCATCTGCTATGTGACAGGTCTGTGATAGGCACTGAGGGTACAGAGGCGAGCAAGACAGACAGGCTCCCTTCCCAAAGACATGTGAGTAAATGTGAAGCTCACACTGTACCTGAGAGACTTATGCCTGAAAAGACACTCTTGACTAAGGAAGATACACACATGCTCCACATTCTCTGGATGTGGCCCCGAATGCAAATGTTCCACCCCTTTGTTGGACCGTGAGCACTGCTGTCTGGCTGAAGCCTATGGTAGGTTATCTTTTCTCATTTAAAGAAGTCTGCCTCTTCTTTTGCAGAGTCCTTCCCGGTAAATTCATGGGCCCCGCCTCTACTGATAGGGGGTAAACCTTGTGACTTTTAGACTGTGATCTCCTCATTAGATAACACCATCAATTACAGCAGAGATGATCGTTATTGGCAAACTGGAGACCGGCCACTGTCAGGGAAGAATGAGCCACCATGGAAGGTTGCAAACTGATGGGTATTTAATCCTTGAACTTTGACAGCAACAATATTAGTTGAAGGTCTGGAATGCATTCACAGTTCTCATCTGACATTTTCCTCACATCATTATTTTTCTGGTTTTACTTTCAAATTCCCCATACGATCATTGATATAAAATTCTGAGGGGAAATTTGGAACATTAACGACTTTTTAAAGCAAATGAGTAAGTGTCCTTTCCAAGAGGAAATTACCTTTATGGTGTTGGAATAAAGCTATTTTTAAAATTTATACTAATGAGGCAACATGCGGTAGATGACTGAATTTCCGAGGTTTTGCATTGGCCCACAGCCTCTGTGAGTTCAGCCTGCTGTGGGCTCTGTGCGGCCCTGCAAGGCTGGCTGTGGTGTAGGGAAGGACTGTTTTCTCAGCATCCCTTTTTTCTTATAACTGACTGTTGAGAGCCTTGTCACACTTGGCACAGGGGTGGACATTGGCTCAGAACAGTGAGCACATACAGTCATGGTGCTTGCTGTCTAAGAAGGAAAGAAGACACTTACCAAGTAATACCACTCCTAGAGGTCGACACTACAAACATATGCAGGTGCCCTGAAAGAGAGAGGGCAGCCCTGGTGGGTGTGGCTCAGTGGATTGAGCACTGATCTGCAAACCAAAGGGTCGCTGGTTTGATTCCCAGTCAGGGCACATGCCTGGGTTGTGGGCCAGGTTCTCAGTAGGGGGCACATGAGAGGCATCCATACACTGATGTTTCTGTCCCTCTCTTCCCCTGTGTCTAAATCTTAAAAAAGACATTTCTATGGCCTTGAATAACAGAGATCTCTCACCCTGTTTGGGGTTGGGGGTTATGGGGAAATTCCCTAAAGAAGAAATGGTTGAGTGGTATTTCAATCCTGAGTGAAGGGCAGAGTCTAGGAAGACAAGGAACCAGGTGGGAGGAAATCCTTTCAGGAAGAGTGAGCAACAAGGGTTCCAGTGAGCATGGGTTCCCTTCAGAGCATTGGTGCTCCCTGGTCCTGGGGTTTCCAGCTCCAGTGATGTGAGCACCATGCCTGTCACTGACTGGCTCACACCCAGAGAGGTTGTCTTGGCAGTTCTATAGCTAATGTGTACTGAGTGCTTACTATGTAACAGGCACTTGCCCTGGTCCAAGGGTTTACATCACTGGATTGGGAAGAGTTACATTCACAGTGATCAAAAGAAAACCCAGAGTAGTCATAACAGCAGTATTTGTTGACAAGCAAGTGAATAAATGTGAAAGTTCTCAAATGTCTATTAAAAGGGTCCTGGGTTGAAGAAACAATGGAATGCCTGAACAGATGAGTGTTGTGCTGTTCTGAAAAGGAATGAGGGGTGTGGCTATGGACTATTTTAAAATAATCTCCAGATACACCATTCAGGGGAAAAACATAAGCTGGAGAAAAGCATGTAGTGTACTACTGGCTATCCACAGAGGAAGGTGGATACAAATTTATATACAAATTTTCTTTTCTCTTTTAAGAAAAGGTGAGTTGAACCATTACTGTTCCAATTATATGTTTCTGTTTGACAAAATGTGTGGCTTTAAGTATTAACACTCTCACAGTCTCCAGTTGCCTGGGCAAGGTGGGTCTCCGTCCTGCTTGCCATGAGTGCTGAGGCTGGGATCGGGCATCATCTAGAGCAGGGGTGTCAAACTCATTTTCACTGGGGCCACATCAGCCTCATGGTGGCCTTCAAAGGGCCAAATGTCATTTTAGGACTGTATGTATGTAACTATTCCTTAACAGTTAAGCGAGAGCTTGGCACTGCCACCAGGTAGAAACAAGGTGCCAAGCTGTATAAAATAAAGTGGAGGGCCGGATTCGGCCTGCAGGCCTTGTGTTTGCCACCTGTGGTCTAGAAGCTTGCTCTTGCACGTGACCTGTCTGAGAGGGAAGACTCAAGCTGGGGTGGGGCTGGAAGAGCTGGAGTTTCCCAGGCATCTTTCTTCCTCTCTATGGTCTTTCTAGCTTGCAGGCTTCCAGGTAGCTGGTCTACTTGTTTGCTCAGGGACCTAGGTGTGTTTCCTGAAAAAGGCAGATCAGGCTGTCTTACCTTTCGTGATTGGTCTCAGAAGTCACACAGCGTCACTTCTGCTACACTTTACTTTTTGAGACAATTATAAGACCCATCCAGGTTCAGGTGACACAGGAGGGGAACAGATGTCACCCATTAATGAGGAAGTGGTAATGTCCAAAAGATTTTATGTGACTAAAAATAGTGTTGTGGCCATTTCTAGAAAATATAATCTGACACAGTTACCTAAAGTGAGAAGTATGGAAAAAGTACACGCAAATAGGACAAAAAATAGACTTTTATAAAACCTTGTTTCATAAATTAGGGATGAAGCTAGATAAAAAGGCAATTCTAAAATTCGGAAAGTCAGAGAAACAATTGAGCCGAACGTGTGCTCAGGTAATGGCATAACCTGCAGGGAAGGACTATTCCCGCAACTTCAAAACACAGCCATTTGAATGCGTTCATTAGGGGCATGTTTTGTAATGGCAACTGAAAAAAGCTGAAAAGGGAAATCTTAGCTGTTTTCAGTAATACCGTTGTTAGATGTAGCATTAATATGGCTATGGCTATTGTTGTGTATATTGAGAGGTAAAGCGAATGAGTAATTATGTTAGCTTGGGGGGACTTAGTGTTTTAAGGTGTAGAAGGTAGAAGAAACGGATGAGAGATCTGTGAGATTTATTTAAAATGTTGGACCTCAGCCCTGGCTGGTGTGGCTCAGTTGGTCAGAGCCTTCTCCCGTGCACCAAAATGCCTCGGGTTTGATCCCCCGTCAGGGTGCGTAGGAAAGGCAACCAACTGATGTCTCTCTCTCTCTCTCTCTCTCTCAAATCAATAAAACGTGTCCTCAGGTGAGGATTTAAAAAAAAAATTGGTGTCCAGAATTCCAAGTAGAATTGCCAATATGAATTAATCGTGTATTTTATCATAAAAAATCATTATATTCTGTCGTCTATTAAAAAGGCTTAGAAACAGGTACCAACCCCGTAGCAATGAGCTTCCTTATTAGTAAGTGGATATGGTTTATAGTTACCATGTCCCCACAATGCAACCAAGTGTCCCTGGGAGAACGGTTGACTTTATCTCTGGGGCACGAAGTGTACCAGATAAATCTGTAGAATCTTGAGGTATCAAAAAGGCCAGAAAGTTGCCTGATGCCATTACAATCATGTCATTTAGAGAAAGTAACATCAATAGACTAAAGATGAGACGGTTTGAGCATTAAGACAAGATTAGTAATTTCAGTGGAAACACATCAAATATGTCTAAATCCGTAAGATCATAATAACAGGGAAAAAGTTACTTATGGTCACCTTTCAAAGATAATAGAGACTGACTCATTATTTTAGAAACTGGTAAACAAAGGGGAAAAATAAAACCCAAACCTGATTTTTGTCTTTCTTTCAAGAAGCCCAAGATGATATAATTACATAGTTGATGAAGGGAGTTTCTCTTTAAAACTAATACATAATGAAAAAATGAAAGAATTAGAATATCATGAATTTGCAACCCCTCCTTAATGAATGAATGGATCTAGACAATGGCCATCAGTGATTGCTAACAAAAAAAAAGGGGAGAGCAGCAGGGAGTTCACATTCTTGAAGGAAATTCATACCACCTACGAAGTGGTCTTGAACCTAAAATACCCAATCTGATCTAGCCTCCAGGGCATAACCATCTCTTTACAGGAAACACTGGATAGTCATACACCTTCAGTGATATCACAGGCACAGAACCAGCCAAACTGACACTGTAAAACCAACCAGATCACGCAAGGACAAAAAAAAAACAACAAAAAAAACGAATGGAAGCTCTAAGAATTAAAAAGCCCTCATGCACTATATTGGTTAATCATAATATTTGGTTCTAATTTGGATCCTGATTAAAAATAAGCTGTAAAAATTACAAGGTACTTAGGAAAATACAAGCACATACTGGGTATTTGGTGACATTGAGATCCTCGTTATTTTTGTGCAGGTATATTGTGCTTGTGGTAGAAAAAGGAATTGCAGCTTGTGCAGACACTCTGCAGGCATTTACAGAGGGTGGCAGGCTATCTGCCATTTTATTTAAGGCAGCCTGTGGAAGTGGGTGGGTGTTCAGCGGGATGTTGATATTGAGTGACGGAGACAGAGGGGCTCGTCAATAGCGCTCTCCACTTTGGTGTTGGAAATTTTCAATATGAAAATATGGCAAAAAAAATGGAGAGGAATAAAGTACTTTCCCCCTCAAAGGGCTTCCCATCTGTGATTTTAGTCCGTGAATATCAGAACCTGGTCAGACAGCACAGGTGTGTCTCATCTTAGCTTGCCAGAACAGTGAAGGGGCGCCCAATCGACTGCATGGCCCTGTGTGGCACATCTGAATTCACCAGGAAAATGTCAGGCGTTTGTATGGTTCCATCTTTAAATAATGCCTCCCTTTCTAGGAACAAAGGAACTCATTTTTTCTCTTGATGTTTAAAAAAAAAAACCCACCCAAAATAATAAAAAAACTTCTCATTAGCTGAAAAGTGGTTTTGATTCAATTTTGAATTTGGTGAATAGTGAGGACTGAAACTCCTTGGCCTATTTCTCTGAGGTCTAAACAGTTTTAACAAATATTTTCAAGATGCATTGTCTGCTAAAGGAGAGGCGATTTTGATTCTGAATTACTTTGCTATAAATAGCCAAATGAGAACCTGGAATCGGAGTGCTGCTTTTGCACGAAGTCAGACTATTTTAGAACTGCAGTGCCTTCTATATGACAGGAGGCTTAAATCGTCCACGTCAAAATTCCGATTTGAATAATGAATGGGGACGAGGATAAAGAGTGGTCATGTGGTTTTCATTTCCTGCATGCAATCTCAAATGTATCCCCAAACTTGAAGCATTGATAAAATTTTAAACATTTTGGTAATTTTAAATTGTTCAATGCTGCACGTGATCAGAACTTCAAGCATCTTTAAAATAAGTGCTTCTATTATATGGTTATGTATAAAAAGTCCTCCAGAAAAGTTAAATTACCTCTGTCATCTTAGGAATAGAATCCCAATAACTTCCAGACTGAAGCATTTATGGAAAAAAAAGTGAAGTGCTTTAGTAATTTTAAATTGCTTCTTACAATGAAAAGTACCTGCAAATTACTGAATGTGGCAATTTGTTCCAAAAGCTTTTTTAGATTTGTAAGTAACTTAGTGGATTTGCTGGTGAAACATCTTGGCAGGTAGCTTAGATAATTTCAAGATTGAGCATACACATCTAAATGTGATTAAAATATGGCATCAGTAGGTATGGACCACAGGAAATGGAGGTGGGTTTTCAAGTTTCAACAGCTAGAGAGGTTGAGAAAGACTGTAGATGACTCTCAGGGGACCTCGGAAAGGTACTGAGAATGCAAAATAGAGCTAATTACAGAAAAATGCCACATGGCTGGCTTTGGAATGATTCATCAAGCCCCTGGCATGTTCTGCTTACCCTCTGCCTGATGATAAAGTAGGAGTTATTTCTGTCCATGGATACATTTGGTTTATATATCACCCAGGCAACACAGTTTCAGCCTTACTCTGCTGGTGCCAATTTCTTTAAAAAAATAATAATGTTAATTTAGTAAAATATTCCTGATGGGCTTCTAGAAGAGGACAGGGGGAGTTTTGGTTTGTAATTTTCCAGGCATAGTGCCTCAATCATCTCGTGTGCTCCTTTCCTGTAGGATGTCTTCATCTGTACTGTTTTGGATAAGAATTTATTGTTTAGCCACAAGAGGGCTTTGGTTACTGGCTCTGGAGACAGCTGCAGGGTGCCAGGGTGCAAAGGGGTCCGTCAAGGGTCTGAGACCCACTGAGTGAGGGAGAGGCAGCCAGGGGTTCTGAGCAATGAACTTGAGCTGATGTTTGGAAAGGGGTCCCATGATGACATAGTAATGGTATAAGTCCTGTGCTACAAGTGAGGGAGAATAGACAAGTCTGCCCCCCCTCCCCTTCCAGAAGTATCCTGTAGAATTGAGGGAATCAGTAGCCAGAGTTAGGCTAGCTTCCTTCTGGGCAGTGTCTGAGCTCTTTTGGCTTGGGCTTCACAAAATAGTCCCCACTGTGGGAAAACAGGCAAGACATGCCATCTCTGGGAGGGATCAGGTCTACACGCTTCTTTGAAAAAATCCATCAATGCCCTTTTCATTCTAATGGAGTAGGCCAGATATTGGTTGAGTTATTGAGTTGGCCAAAAAGTCTGTTATGTTGTTTCCATAAAATAAAATATGTTTTTCATTTTCACCAATGACTTTATTGATTTGGATATTTTGAATATGTTGGCTCTCTTCTGCTATTGGCTTCTAGTGGGTAGAGGCTGGAGGTGCTCCCGAACATCTTCCAGTGCATAAGATAGTCCCACAGCAAAGAATTCTTTGACCAAATGTCAAAAGCACCAAGAAACTTCACACACCACTTTTGACATGTCTGGTCAGTCACAGCACCTTCTGCATACACTGCACAAACATTTTTTTTGGCATTTCAGGTGTGTTTTTACCTTTCTTCATATAATAAAACATTATACACCAAAAAATGTTACGTAGCCTCTTCCATTTTCAGTATTACAATGGCTGCACAAAAGTTCACCAACTTTGGTAAGGTTTTTTTTTTAAATGCACGCTGGTATAATGGCTGTCACAATACAATCTAACAAAATTGTTTCGAATGAAGTTAAAGACAACTAAGCAGTACTAGAGCCATCATATAGAAAAAAAAAACAAACATAATGGATCTTGGCCATCCAAATATTTGAACAGAACAATAAGGGGTAAGAGCAAAATAATTGTGAGAATTTATGGTGTAGGGATGGTCAAGCGTGGTATGATTATGGCGTGGAGCCAGAGCTTCCTGCTTGTTCCTGCAATCAGATTCATTACCCCGATGGGGATAGAATACTGTACGTTAGGAGGTGTGAGGTAGGGGAAGACTGTCCCATTTCTAGCACTGACAGTCGTGCTCCCCAGGGGCCACTGGTCATCTTATCTGAGAAATTAAAGAGGAAGCGTCTGCTGGATGGGTTTTGTCTGGTAATTTAGCTTGATTGCATTTGATTGGAAAGGCTCCCTCCCACTAGGATAAGACTTTCAGGACTGTTGCAGAGCCCCTTCTGGAGCCACATCTAGGAAGAGGGTACAGGGGTTGGAGAGGAAGCTGGGCTCTGACAGCTAATTCCTCTGTGGTAACTCCTTCTGAACCAGTTTTATGGACTAGGCTTTTAGATCAAGTTTCACGGATCAGAAGCTTCCTCAGTGAAAACAGGGTTGGAATTTTTAGAGCAATGGGCTTTAAAACACAGTAGGGACAAGGGACTTACAGATGTGCATGTTGTCTATAAGTAAGAATGGTCCCTGGAGAAAGGTTAGGAGGGGTTGGGAGAATCCAGTCAAGTCAACCATGGACTTGGCACTATGCACAGATGCACATGTGGGCTGGAGAAAGACAGAAAGAACCATCAACAAGGAACCAATCTTTGCTTTTGACTTGTCTGTTTGCTCCCCACCTGCCCCCCGCCCCCAAAGTCCTTCTCCCTGAAGAACTACAGCAAGGGAACTATAACCTTTAACACCACCTGACTAGGATGATGGATAAGGAAATATGCACTTTGGGAGCCCTGTCTGCCTCCCTGTTAAATCATTTATAAACTCTTGGGCTCGGCACACCTCCCAGGAAGGAGGGGCCAGAACTGCTTTTGCCTTCATCCCACTTTCGTTTTCATGCTACCCAAGAGAAAATTATTTGATTTGGGGCTGCAGGGGGTGAGGCAGGAAAATGCCTTAGGAAGCCAGAGAAAATCAGCAAGAAAATTACGAAAAGAAGGAAAAAATCCAGCCGGCTGTGTATTTCCAACAACAGGAGTTAATCAAATTCTGCTCTTTCTTACACAGCCGTATTCCATTTGTTTTACATTGTTTGGTATGCAAAAGGATTTGGCTTTGTGTTATAGAACTAATTGCTTACTAGATATTACATGGATATCAAAATACTTTATAAATATTAATTAATCTTCACCTAATTCCCTGGCAAGCACAAATAACCAGTGGCATATTTATTGAATGTGTAAGCAATAATCTGATTCTTCAAGACTTGTTTTCTCTGCAAAAACTTTCTTATCATATCAAGGTGTCAGAATGCTTCACCTCTTTTGAGAGCTGTCTCATATGCCATTTCCATAATAATTGTTAGAAAAATAGTAATAAAGATGCTAATAGTAACTGGCACTGTCATTTACTGAGTAGTCATCCCTTGCCAGGCCCTGGAGTAAGCATTTCGTCCATATGATCCCATTTAATCCCTACAACAATCCTATGAGGAAAATTTATCACCTTATTTTTCAGAAGAGGGAACAGAATTTCCGAGAGCCGAATGGAGGCAGGGCTGGAATCCATCCCCCACTCGGTGCTTGAAGCTCCTGTGAGCCACCACACTGGACCTTTCTCGACTCTCACGTTAGGAGAATACACTTGGCCTTGTGCTTGTGACTCCTGTCTTCATTTATTCAGAAAAAGGTATCTGTTTGAATGCCAGCTCTGTGGGAGACATTGTGCCAGGCTCTGTTGTGACATGCGTCATTCTGAACCTCGAGCGGTGATTATGGAAGTCGGCATTTTTTCTCTCCCGCATCCGTGGCAGTTACCGAGAGCAGCAGCGGTGTCTGCACCAGGCATGGTGCTCAGCACAATGAACCTTCTTGAACAAATAGGGAGTAACACAGTGGAAGCACAGAAGGGGATCTAGTTGTGTTTGCTCTTCGATGGGCAAGGGGTGGAAGCACTGAGGAGATTAGAGAATGCACTTTCTTCTCTCCTAACGCTCACCGTATGTAGTCATGTATTTCTATGTGTTCTTACCTGTCAGTACTGTCCTCGCTCAACACCCCATGAGGGCAGGGGATATTCATACTTGTTTCTTTCAGCAGTATATACCTACTGCTTAGCATTGTATCTGGTCCATAAATATTAGTTAAATTAATCTATGAATTATTCTGTGCATGGAGAAAAGCCAGTTAAAATGATAGCATGTGCATACTATAATGGCCATGGAAATAATCCCAATCCCAGGCATAGTCTGGCTCTTTTCTGGAATGCACAGAACTTTTATGTGGCGAGACTGGAAGGGCGATTGAAGGAAAACTGTCCCACCAATATATTGTATGTAAAAATGTAGCTGGTATTAAAATGGGCCTGGCATACAGAAGATGCTTAACAAATCTTCCTTGGAGCTGAAACTGCACCATGTCTTGTTCTCCCTTACTATCCAGGGCCTATGCTTCTCAAAGTGTGGTCCATGCCCCAGCCCCATCAACATTACCTAGGAGCTTGTCAGAGACGCAGTTTCAGGTCTCACACCAGACCCGCTGAATCCGAATCTGCATTTTTAACAAGATCCCAGGTGATTTGCACGCACTGTGGTCTTGAGAAGCCTTAATCTAGGGGTTTCTTTGCAGCCAGTAGGTGACTATGATTTGCACATTGTCAATATTTCAGAAATCTCACCTGAAATCATACTTTTATCCTGGGCTAGGTCAACATCAAGTTTCTCTGCTTTGAGCCAGAATTCTGTCAACTCAGTTAGGCTTTCTAAGATGCTTATATTTGACAATTATGAATATCTTTGGTTTTCTTTTAAGTGGCAGGGGTGGGGAGGCCCTGGCAAATGAAGTAATTATTACTTAATAAGTATAGTTTGCTTGGAAGGCCAAGCTTTTTCAAAGAATGAGAAGCTTCAAAAGGAAACAAGGGAAACAACAAGACAAAGCTTTCCGGATGGTGAAAGGGCTGAGGACCCCCGTGTGGATCGCACTGCCCGCAAGCAAACCAGCCGCAGAGTAAATGCAAGACAAAATAACCATCACATCCAGGTCATGTCACTTACGAAACAGGAGGGGAACACAGAAAACAAGTTCTCAGATACAAGTATTTCTGCTGATCCGTATGCTTTCATGGAGCTGGCATGACGAAGACAGCCTTCCTAATGATTAATTGAATTCCTCACCTTTTGTTCAAATGCCCTGACTCCTTGGTTTTTAAATAACATCTAAGGGCAAAAAAGACCCAGGATTCTGCTGAATGACTTTTCAGGATGCAATGACATACAGAAACACCCATGCTCCTCGGTTTCCCTCTGTTAGTGGTGAAATTATATCAAAGATGACCTTTTGAAGAAGTAAAACCCATTATCACGTGAAACGTGGTAGCTATAAAAGATCAACACTTGGAAGCCCAAGCAAACTTCCGCATATGATAAATTAATTAGAATAGAAGTTACACAAAACCTAGACCTTCTGTGTGATCATTATCTTGTAATTACCTCTTCTTTAAAAGCAGAATGGAATCTTTTATGTATGAAGATGTTACTGTTGACCCTAAATGCATTAGAATCAAGAAGACCTTTTTCACATATTGAAAATAAGATATGATTGAGGGCTTGCAAGTAGCCTGGTGAAATCTCATTAAACCACTGTTTATTTTAATTCCTTATGAATGGCAGAATATTAGCCATTAATTATAAACATGAAACCCGTTAGAAAAAAAGTTACAATGGCTCAAGCTTGCTTTTCGACACAAGTGAGTGCATTGTCTTTGATAGTTTTGAGTGTTTTAGAGCAAACGGGGACTCGTGACTTTGGTGTAACTTTTTATTTCCTCTTTCTCCTCTTTTTCATCTCCCTCGTTGTTTTTGTTGCTCTAGCAACATGGTTACAAAAACCCTGATGAAAATCAGAAAATGCCGTTCATTAAACATACCTATAGGCTGCGTGAAGCCTGCTGTCATTTCCCACGGTTCTAATTAGATTTATAAATCATGTGTATGACTCACAGTGAAACATACTAATCGAATGCTCTTTCTGCTGCTACCACCACAAAAACAAAACAATAGCAGTCTGAAATCATTTTGGTAACATTTCCATATTACAATAGACTCATACATGATCAATCAGCACTGTTATTCGGAACCATAAATGGATAGAAAGAAAATGAATTTCTTGACCATCCAGTGGGTGTCAACCACTGAAATAGTGTCAAAATTTGACCGCACTGCCCTGACTGGGCGGCTCAGTTGGTTGGAGTGTCCCTCCAAAATGCTGCAGGTTCCATCCCCCATCGGGCGGATCAATGTTTCTTACATTGATGCTTCTTTCTCTCTCTCTCCCCTGGACCCTTTCTCTCTCTCTGAAATCAATATGCATGTCCTCAGGGGAGGATTTTAAAAAATTGACAGCACCAAGGAAAATAGGCAGGTTTTGTTTCAGGTGACAACTTCCATTATTTGACCAGCTGCTAGGAGGCTGTGTTGGGAAGAATTCTGATGTTGGATCCAGTAAAAATCATAGAAATGTAAAAATGGATTAGCAATGTCTGTTACATGAACCAGCTAGAAAGATGTGACACATTTGCTGCAAAATTTCTACCCTGGAATTACACCTTCTGATCCTGAAATGAGTCAGTATGTTGCAGTAGCGCCCCCAGCTGGCAGACAGAGGGAGAGCTGATGTGCGAGGCCCGCTGACACAGACCCATCTCCCAACAGCCTTCTTTGACTTGTATAGCAACCAGACAGCTCAGACTTCCCGGCAATTCCTGGTTTCAAATGTTAATATAAATGCCGTATTTTGCTGTGTATAACACGCACTTCTTTTTCCCAAATTTTTCAGGGAAAAATAAGGATACACATTACACATGGGTAGTACGAATTCCATATCTATATGTTTTTAATTCTTTTCTTTATGCTTCTGTGTTAAAAGTGTAACTTGACAAAGCAATAACAATATCCATATGCACAATAATGTCCTGGAATATGATAATCGGTTTTGTTTCTAAACATAAGTAAATAAGAATTGAATTAAAAATATTAAAATGAAAGATGTCTTTCCCGAAAGTTTGGGCCAAAAATGTGCGTGCGCATTTTACATGGCAAGATATGGTAATTGTGTAGCACTTCCTTACTGTGTGCCAATCACATTAATGAGCCTGTTTGTCATTGACCCTATAAAATAGTTAAACCTGCCCTTTATCATAGGTGCACCAAACTTCAGCCCTGGACAAGAAAGTGTCTCAGTAGAAGCTGCATAGATAGTAAATGGTGGCATGAAGATTCACGTCTAGACCTGCTTGACTTTAAAGTCCACCCTCAATCTAAACCCTAATGGACTCAGTCCAAGACCTCATGGCCTCCTGCTGTATCATTTGATCTCCATGGACTCACTGAGCTGTCAGATTTTTAGTTCAGACAGCATACTCTGAATGCTTTCTTCTGGTCTTCTACCAACCACCCAAGGGACTTGTATTCCTTTTGCGATCAGTAGAGATGGAAATTTGCTCCTTCCCTATTCTTCTCTGTGTCCTAGGAAGAGCCTAACGCCAGTCCAGCCACTTGGTAGAATCTATCTTCAGTCCACGCCAGTCTCCTAGAATTCTTAGGGGACGCCTGACCCAGAACCAAGCCTGGAAGGAAGCCCCTCAGGGGCTATGTAGGAAATAAAAGAGTATGGCCATGGTGAGGGTCTTTCCCATTCGATGCCAATATGATGTAAAAAGATCTTACAACGAAGCCTAGAGCAGATGGATAACAATGCTATTGGTATTTTTGTATTTAACAGTACACCTTTACCCAGAAATGTATTACTTGCTTCGTGGGTGGGGAATTGTCTCCGAACCCAATCAGGATTAGTCACTGGCCCATGACTATCTCATTTTTAATATAATAATTTTCTCAATTCGGCACTAGCAAGTTTGCTCAGAAGATAGGATACGACTGCTTTTATTTCCTATATTAATACCACTCTGCATCAGAAGATTAACTCTTGACACACTGAAAACAATTCTTGCTACTAGAGGTCTTTTTTTCCCCCCACCTGGCAGGCTGCTTGTATCTTTCAAATGAATTTAAAGGTCAGAGTCACATGCATGAAGGATGGCTGAGCTACACTCAGTCTTTGGTCATTTGTGCTGAAGGAAAGGCAAGAGAGAGATTCAAAACCACCAGAAGGCCCTGATCCCTACACGTCCCTTTTGTTTGTCCGTCCACAGAGCACCTATTCAGTGCCAGGCATAGTATCAGGGCTATCTGACATGGTCATGCAGCCATAAGATTCCCTCCAAAAAAAGAGAAGAAAATACAAAGGCACCTTGCATTGCTGAAATCTGGTAATTTAAAATATGAACTCTGTAATCCTACAAGCCTTCCTTCAAGTCCCACCTTGCCCCTTTGCAGCTGACCAATGGTGAGTTGGAGCCTCAGATTGCTCACTGTCGTCACTTGCCTAAAACATGTCCGCTCAGTCGGCTCCACAGAAGGGGACTGCTGGGTCCTTGGGGCTATATGTTGGGTGTTTTGGGACGTGTTATACTCTAGAACAGAGGTCTGCAAACTGGTCTGCGGGTCAAATCCAGCCCGGCACCTGCCTGCTTAGTTAGCCACACGCTAAGAATGGTTTCTACATTTTAAATGCTTCTATAAGTACTGACATGATGTTTTTGGTTTTGCCTCTTGGTCCACAAAGCTGAAACTACTTACTACTTGGCCTTTTAAGAAAAAGTTAGCAGACTCCTGTTCTGGAGAAGTGCTATGCAGTAGAAATGTAATTTGAGCCACATATACAAGTTTAAGTTTTCTGGTAACCATATTAACAAAAGTAAGAAGAAGCAGGTGACATTAACTGTAACGCATTTTCTTTAACCTGATGTATCCAAAGTAGCATCACTTCAACATGTAAGCAGTGTAACCACTACAAAGAAAACAGTGTACATTCATTTTCACACCAAGTCTTTGAAAGCAGTGGGCATTTCACTCTGCCAGCACATCTCACAGGAACAGGGGGCTACCATGCTGGACAGCAGCAGCTCCATAGAGTTTGAACTAGCTTATCCTCCTTCCAGCATTCACAGAGAAAGCCCTGAGTAAGTCTTGGTCTCTCTTTTCAAGGTCACGTAGTACCTGGATTTAAAAATCCATGTCTGCCCCACCTTTTGATGTAGGGGCTGCATTGTAAGCTGCAAATAGGGACCTCACCCAGCAGATTGCCTGGGGAAGGTGAATCCAGTTGCTCTATCCCTTGATGAGATGAAACGATCTTCTTTCTGACTTCACTCTTGCTCTATCATTTCCTAACCCACTGCTGTTTGGTTGGTTCATGAGGAGCAGTGTGTAAATCTAGGATCCTAGAATGTGAGGAGTCGCTCTGCCATGGCAGGGCTGACCAGTGGCCTCCTCACTCTGGTCTCCAGATAGAACTTTGCCCAGGCTCTGAAGGTCCCAGCTCACACAAGGAGGACAGGACCGCCTTGCTGAGATCATCCGTCTACCTGCGTGCTTGCCTCCAGCACACGAAGGTCATTTAATTTTTGGCCAGAGTTTCATCAGCTTGATCAGTATGACAATAAAATTAATATATACCTTGGTCACACTGGGAAGCGTGTCCTGCAAACACCCCGGGAGGTCACGCTCCAAGCCCTAGAGCCTCCACGTGCAGCAGAAGTGCGTTCGCTCAGGCCCTGCTCACCAGGATTTGCCACCATTCGCTCACAGCGTGCGTCAGGTGTCTTTACTAGAAGGTTTGAACTGTCTTTCTTTTTTTTCATTGCCGCTTTCCAGGGCTTTGAATGTGACCATGAGCCTTGCATGTGAAAGATGCTTCATTCAAGTTCATTGAGAGAATGAGTGATTGAATGAATGGTGAATCGTCTCCACTGTGGTTCTCAAACTTAAGGGCATTGGAATAACCTGACGGGCTTGTGAAAACAGATTGCAGGGCCCCGCATCCAGAGCTTCTGCCTCAGTGGGTCTGAGGTGGGGCCTGAGACTCTGCCTTCCTGACAGGCTCCCAAGTCCTGTGGAAGCTGCTGGTCTGGAGACCACACTGGGAAACTCGCTGGTCTGACTTGGCATGGCTTTGCTCCCTTTTTTATTTCACTGTTCCCACCTCTGGTTAACACCGTCTGTCCGTACCCTTCCCAGGTACGCTCTCCAGTTCATGGTTTCTCCGGCTTAAGTCTTTTATAGATAACCACATTCTCTTTAGTTACTAACTTTTATTTAAATCAACTTACTATTTGGTACACATATATTTAAAAAGAAAATTTCCTATCATTACCCTAAATAGAAAATCAATATTACTTATTATAAATAGGAGGTAAGCATTAAAATAAGGACATAATTATTAAAATTTAAAAAATGTTCATCTGAATATACTGCCTAAAATAATTTCACACACCACAGTGGTATATGTAACCCACTGTGAGAAAAACCAACAACGGAGGTCAGGCCTAAAGAGATCTTTCTCTTCAAAGAACACAAATAAATTCTAGAATAATGCCAATGATAGCATCTTGGCATTTTCTGCCGCTGCCTTTGAACAGCAGACGTCACGCTCCATTCTGAGGCCACGGATGCTGTGGGTCTGGGTTCCGTAACTCCTGCGACGTGGCTTCTCAGGGGCCTCCCCCACTCATGCTCTCTGTGACAAGATGGGCTGAATTCAACTCGGCCAATAATAGTCACTCTAATTTGCATTTTCATAACCCACCCTTCCATTCTCCAAGTGTGACTTTCATTTTTAGGACAGAGTTATTCAGTCAGTGGATATGCAGTCCCTTTAAAGGGATATCTGTCACCCTTGAAAAATCTTATTGCCAAATCTTAATAGTCTTTCTTACAACAAATGCTCAAATTCACTATCTAGATTAAGAGGTGGAGCTTGAATGAGCTTTGCTGGAGCATCTCATGATAAAATAGATTAAAGTTTTAAAATGGGCGACCCTTTGTGGGTAGAAGTCAAACAAATATGCAAAAATCTCTCTGAGTTTCCTGCAGGCTGTGTGCCTGCTGTGGGTGAGCCCTGAGGGCCTGTCAGAGGACTGGGAGTGAGACCCTTTGGATACTCTGTCAGGCAGGCTCAGCTGGGTGACCTTGAGTGAAGTACAGAAACTCTATGCATCTTAATTACTTCATCTTTAAAATGTTTGTGGTGGTGACGTCTGGGAGGGCCTGCCACAGGGACTTGCGGTGAGAAGTGTATGGTAAAGTCCTTGTAAAGTGCTCCCCCTGGGTCCTGGCACAGAGAAAATACATGAAATACAGATCTGTCGTTTGTGTCAAGGGTTCCCAGGATTCGGGATGTAGTTATACTCATGGCTAAGATTTATTATCAGTAAAGGATACAGAGCAAGATCAGCAAAAGCAAAGGTTCATGGGGTGAAATCTGGGGGAAACCAGGCCCCAGAGTCCTTCCCCGGTGGAGTCGCACCGGATGTGCTCAACTGCTCTGGCAACGAGTTGTGATGCATGTGGAGTGCTACCAGTGAGGCAAGTGCACGAGACACTGAGTGCCCGAGGTTATTACTGGGGGCTGGTCACATAGGCACCTTCTGCCTGGTGCATAGCAAAACTCCAGGCTTCCAGAAGGAAGTAGCTGCTCAGCATAAACAACACTGTGCAAATGGTTCAGGCATAGTGAGATACCCTCATGAGTCAGGGTAGTGGGAACCTTCCTGAAGTCCAAGTGCACAGAGGCCGGCTGGGGGCCAAACTTGCAAGCAAGTCTTTCCAAGACTGCAGTCCCAGATCTGCTATTCTAACTCCTTCTTGTGCAGTACTGGTGGCCATACGCCTCTCTCACTCTCTGGCCTCACCCACTGCGCTGCCCTCCAGCTGCCTGGGCCTTTCTCTGATCAGTGGGCGTATCCCTGCACCAAAGCCTTGCCTTTGTTCTTGCTACAGCCTCTGTCTCAAGTGCTCTTCCTTGACCTTGGCATGATGGAGTCCTCATCATTCTCCTCATTAAAGATGCTTGCCCAAACAGTATCTAATGTTCTTCCCCCAACCCCATACTTCAGTTTTAATTTCTCCATAGAATTTATCACTGAAATTAGCCTGTACTTATTTTCTGCTTGTTCACTGGTATCTCCTCCATTGGAATTAAGCTTCATGAAAGCAGAAAAATGTGTTTATTCTGCTTGCTGTGTTATCTCCAGTATGTAGTACATGACTAGAGGTAGTAAGTATTCAACTAATATCTGTAACCTGAATTTTGAGAATTATGAAATATTTAATTGTTCTCTATCCCTAGTAATTTTTTAAAAACCCTATATCCTTCCTGTGTATTAATTTAAAGTATTTTCTTTGGCTGTTTAAAAAGTTCTTAAAAATGTTGAACTTACAGAAAATCGACCCAAATAATATCATGAAGGGTCTGGATGCCTCTGGGCTTTTCAAACCCTATTTTTCCACAAGGGCACCTTCTCTGCAGGAATGTAACTCATGGCAGGCTGCTTCAGAAGCTCAAGGTTTTGTTTGCACTCAGGGTAACTGTGGGGTGCCTCTGGTTTGAACATTCAGGACTAGACTCTCCTAATGGTTCTCCAGTTATGTGACTGATGCCACAGGTAAGGACCATGCCGAGCAGCTTCCTTGGTCCCTCCAGGTCCACTCTTTATGCGTTTCCACCTTGTCATCCTCACTATATGGTGTTCCCTGGTCCACTGACTTCCAGTGGGCTTAGTCCATGGGTCTCTAAACTTTTTCCTAAAAGGACCAGGTAATACATATGTTAGGCATTGCAGGCCATAGGGTTTCCATCACAACCAGTCAACTCTGCCACCACAGCATAAAAGCAGACATAGGCAATAGGTAAATCAATGGTCATGGCTGTGTTCCAATAAAACTTTATTGATAAAAACAGGCAGTGGATTGTGACTTGCCAATCAGCACTTTAGCCAGTGGCGGACAAAGATGAGAGATCAGAGAAAGGGAGGCAAGTAAATTTCTGCAGGCTCTGCCCCTCCACGAGGGGCCCCTGCTCCTCTCAGGGAGCCTCCCCCATGCAGCTCTCTCTGTCCTGTCTGGAAACTGTGTCCTCTCCTGGACCGTCAGTGCTTTGGTGAGATGAAAGTGCCACACTGTTGCTGGGTTGTTATCCTGTGCCCTGTGCCGCTTCTCCCCAACCCTACCCTGTACCCCAGGTAGTTCCTGTGCCCCTCTCTTTTCACATGGCTCCATCTGAGTGTGCCATCAATTCCCTGCTGGGGCTAGGGTGCCTGGGACTGAGGAGTTTCCCTGCAATATTCAGCCTTAGAAGCTAAAAATCCCAGATGGTCCCAGGAAAACCAGGTCAGTTGGTCATCCTCACCGAAAGTCAGGTGTTCCTCCTCCCAGCTCCTTCCACACTGCCTTGGTTCTGGCCGTCAGTGCCTCCCACTTGGGTGCTGGCCTTGCAGGCCCTCTAACAGACCGAGGGGCCCGATGGGTCTGCGGCCGTCACAACACGCACCTCTCTGTTTTGGCTTATCCCCCTCAGAACAACGTCTGGAGCTGACGTCTGACTATCTAGGGAGACTAGTGTGGCCTCCAGCCAAACGCAGAGGCCCTTCACGTGATCATACTTGGCACTTTATAATTTTTGACAGTCCTTTTTCCTCCAAGTTTCACTATGGGTGAGATATACTACTTTTCCCTAAGAGGAATCAGACTTACTTTGAAAGAGCAGTAAGATTAGCAGAATTTTTGGCGATTACATTAATCCAGTTAAAGTTGCAAATATCCCAAGGACTGACTCATGAAATTTCAGGTAATGGAAATTGTAGACTCAAGTAGACATAAGAAAAAAGTATTTAATATCCTTTTCAAACTATTTTGGCTCAGATGTTTCCTTTCTTCTCAGCCCCAAACCTGATGAATGTTTTTGCCTGATGGAAAGAATAGACTAACTTATCCTAAATTTAATGCAGTAATTATAAGGTGGGGGGAGGGTGTGACTTAATATATTGGTATTTAGAAATACTCTTTTAGTTTGTTTTCAGTGAGGAGCAGGTGGAAGGGGCAGCCTGCCTGCTGTGGAGATTAGGGAGACGGGTGATCCTTTGACACTGCTGTGAAGTTGATGGAGAGGATGTCCACTGTCTTCGGAGACCGGCAATAAGCCACTTTTATGACCCTAAAACGTCTGTGCCTTTGAACAAGCGGGCTAAGAGGAAGGGCCTAATGCCTTAAAAAAATATGAACTTGAGTGATGGAGCAGGCTGACTCAGCACCTCAAAACCTAGAAGACAGATTCAGGGTAGCAGCTTCAAGAGACTTTTTTATGGTGGTGGTAGTTTCACTGCAACAGAGACAACTTCTCTGTGACTCATTCAAGGGAAACTCTTTCTAGGAATATTAGTAGATGAAGAATGGAAGCTGGTACTCAGAGAAACCAGGAAGGGGAAGTAAAAGAGTGTATAGGTCTGGTGTAAGAAAAATCTATATAAAGATAAGTGTAAGCCAGAAATCACGTTTGAGTTTAATTTAGGAATCCAACAGCACAACTGGTTTAAGAAAAGACAAATGGGACGTGTTGCTGGGGACAAAGAGGAAGGGGCATGGACTGTGCTGGTCCGGAGATGAAGCTCCACCCATCAGGGGATTATCCTTACTATCCGTGGAATGTTGCCCTGTTTGACTCTGGTCCCCGTGCTATTTCAAATCCAGGTATTTAGGAAGAAAAGCCCTTGGTATTTAACTGTTAGCAATTAATCCACACACCAAAGGCTACCTAAAAGATATATGGCCCATATAGGACCTGGTGGCCATCATAATCTGCACCCTCCCTGTCAGAGCATGTTTGTGGTTGGAACAAAGTTTGTAGCTGATGTTTGACTGTTGAGGGAGCTTAGTGTGGCTGCTACGTCTGTGTTCTGAGCGTTAGTATGGTACTATAGACAAACTTTCAAGGTCAAGTTGATTATCCTCCAGCTTAGCAAAGCGGCAGCTCCCTAATTATGTCAGAAGGCAGGATTATCTCTGATCATTACAACTAAGGCTCTGGGTGAAACATCAAAAGCAACATTTAAATAACACACAGTCACAAATCAAGGATTCACTGCATTTTTTTTTACTATAAAACCAAATTATGGTGGGTCATTTTGTCCCATTAGTAAGGGTCTTCCAGGCTGTTTTAACTCATATGTAGTGGAACCCCATCCTTGATTACAAAAGGTCGCCCCGCGAAGGTGAGAAGCTCTACTTGGTATCATAGTCATCCATATTCATAAAGGCTCTGCAGAAATGCAGGGAAGTTCTTGGCCCAAACGACCAGAGTCAAGACCTGGCATACCCACTGCTACGCTGGAGCAGCTTAGCTCATGGGAGCTAACTATATGCAGCTCTGTACCCAGCGGCTGGTGTTGGTAGCTCGAAGTTGACCATGATGAGCATATTTAGACCACGGAGACTGTGAAACATGACAAATCAAGGCTTTGATTTGTTAGAGAGCCAGTTGTTAAACATTTGCTCAGATTCCTCTGAGTATTCCTCGCTCTGCCGGAAGGAAGGCCGCGCTCCATTTTTCCTTGAAACCTGACACCGCCTTATGCTCCACTTAGACGTTATGTTACTATCTTGCTACTCCAGAAATATAAAGCAGAAGTATTGCGTATGAAATTATTTTCTAGTTCCTCTCTTCTCCAGAATCCATGCTCTTTAAAAATAAAGTTGTCGTCAAAGATCAGGAATTTCTTTCATCAGGCTGTTTCTGTCTTGAGGCCTTTGAGTCCTTCTGGCAGCACTGCCGAGTGAGTTCAAGGGTTACCATTGCTCATAGGCCTTCCCCATGCACATCTTCTTTTGTTTAAAATAAAAGAGTGAATGAGCAAAGTCACCTAAACTGATGTGTCTGGGCCAGTGACTTCTCAAGTGACCTTCCTCCCATCCCCCAACATTGAGTTAATTGTGTTCATTTTATGATTTCTACAGGATTCCTTACTCTGTTCTTACACTTTTAATTGTGTGTTTAAAGTAGGTATTTACATATGTCTTTCCTATTTGTGTTTTGTGTTCCTAAAGGGCTCTTGTCCCATTAATTTTTGTATATCTTGGCTCTGACACATAGTAGGCACTTCATAAATGTTGCTCACATCAATGAATGAATCCTTCAGAGTAAGATTGATTGGCATGTAAAGGGCAATTCCATCTGGTTCAGGTAAGCCAGCATTTGGAGAAAGTTTGATCTGAACTGTGCGTCGGGCAGTTAGGATTTAGAGAAAAGATGCACATTTTTACATTCTGCCCCAAGGCAGGATATGTGGTGTTCCGCCTAACAGAGTCAGTTCCTTGACTTCAGCACCGGTTTTTGCTGGGCTATTTCTTTTCTTTTGGAATTCTCAAAGAAAGAACCTCTAGCAGAAAAAATAATTTAACAAGATAGACATTTAGTTCAATATAAAAATTTTCCTGGTGTGAGAAAATAAATTACAAAAGGACTTTGCCTCTGAAAGATAATTAATAAAAACCTTCCAGTGTGATGACAAATCTGACATCCCGTCTAATGCCTGGCAGAGAAGAAAGTGTTGGGAGTCTCACAGTCAGAATAAAATGTTCCACTTCACAGCAAGGCTGGGCAGGATCTGATAATTACTTCTAAGCAAGAAAACGCCGTAGTCTAGTTGTTAAATTGGCACAACATCAGGGCCGTACCTGTGACTACTGACTGTCAGTGGGGTTTTCGTTTAGAGTTTCCCGACTTCAGAGGTCAGCATTGCTAGGAATGTAGGTGATCATGGAGCGAAGCCCTCTTGGACATGGGGGGGGGGTTTGTTGGTTTGTTTTTATTTCGCTCTATTGAGACATAATTAACGAACAAAGTTGGAAGATGTTAAAAGTGTACGTAACGGTGACAGACACACGTATACATTGTGAAAGGGCCCACCTCCCTTCGTTACCGAGTTTATTAACATATGCATTACCTCACATACTGATCCTGTCCTTTATTTTTGTTTTTTTTTTTGAGAGAATGGATGAGTCACAGCCTCCAGCAAACCCCAGCCCTCCGAGTCAGTGTTACCCACTACAGTCCCCACGCCTTACATCAGAGCCTCAGACCTGCCTACCCTTTACCAGCCTCTCCCTATTCCCCCACCATGGGCAACCACTTTTCTACTCTCTGTATCTACGGGTTTTTCTTAAAAAAATATATTCTACATAGACGTATTTGTCTTTACCTGGCTTATTTTACTTAGCGTAATACCCTCAAGGTCCATCCGTATTGTTGCAAGTGGCAGGATTTCTTTCCTTCTCATGGCTGAATAATATTACAGATATACATCCCATATATATAAATTTAAATATAAGTGTAAATATGTGTATATCCAAGCAGCACATGGGCTGTCTCTCAGAGCTGTCCATCTAGAAGAAGGCAGGTGGGGCATTTAACCTGGCGTTGAAGGCTGTACCTGGAGCATTAACTCCTCTGCATGCCCCAGCTCTGCTTGCCCTCACATTTCCCAGGCCCCTGAAGTGTAGAAACAGTGTCAGGGAAGAAAGTAAAAAAGACTGAGGACACTCTGCGAGACAAATCTGAGATCTGAAGGAACTGTTCACTGCATTGGTGGCTGAGTTGGGAGGTTGGCCCAGTTGACAGACTCGGGCACCAATCTTCCTGAGACCTTGGACCTGTTTGTCTAGTAAGTCTCTTACCCATTGTCTTGACGGATTTAGGGTTTTATGTGTAGACAGTCTTCTAGTGCCTGGCACACAGTAGGTATTTAATACTTGCTTTATTGAACTTCCTGAGACTGCTAAAGCTCACCCAAGAATATCTCCTATAAAACGGACTGCTTTGCTTGACTTAAGGGAAGCAGGTTTTATTTGGCATTTGGCCCCATTAATCCAGTCACTAAAATTTTATAAATATCACCAACTCTAGGGCATGTAGAGTTTCCTATTTCTATTAAGGGCCAGTCAATCAAATCTTCCTAATTGAATTAATTAAAATTTTTACAAAACTGCATTTTTCTTTTAAAATTTACCAGTTGTGTCTACTTTATTACTCCTGGAAAATTAATAGTAAAGAGTTAATTCCATCTAGACAAAAATTGTGATTTCATTGAGTGGATTATTTTTGGCTCCTTTAAGCCAAACTTGAGGAGGACATGCCTGGTCAATTTAATCCTATTTTGAAATGACAAAACATTTTCAAATAATCTTGAAAACAACGCAGAGCTTGTTATTCCTGCCAGATTGCTCCCTGTTTCTTCAACTGGCATGCCGCGGTATTTGCACTTCTTACCGAAGCCCTGTGTGGAACGTTCCTTCTTATACTTTGCCACTTCAAAAATGTCAATCATCTTTACAACATGGCCTTATCTGTGACACGGTCCCATTTCCTATTGTCCTCCAAAGAGTGTGTTGTTCCTTCTTCTGTATTTCCATAACACTATATGTATTCATCTACATGAAGTGATAATATTTGGCAGCATGTAGCATTTATTATGAGCAGGTTCCTATCCTAAACCTTTTGATTTACATTAACTCATTGAACCTTACAACCAAGGAGGTAACATACAAATATTGCCTGTATTGTGTACAGAGAAGTATAGTAACTTTCCCAGGGCACAGAGAAGTTTAGAAACTTGCTTTGGGTCACACAGCAACTGAGTGGTAAAATTGGGACTTGAATTCAGGTAGTCTAGCTTAAGAATTTTTGCTTTGAACTACTTCCTAATTCCCAATGTACATAAACTATTATATTGTGTTATATTATGTTGCTGCCTATGTGTCTACATTTCCTTTTAGATAGTAAGTTTGCCCAGGGCTCTGCTCACTTTTTCATCTCAAGCATCTAGCCCTGTCCCTGGCAGGCAATGAAAATGTTTAATTTTGACTAAGAGGGTTAATGAAGAAATGAACTTGACCACCCTGCCATAACAGCAGATGAAAATGCCCTATCACTTGAAAGGAACAACTCCTAAAAGAAAAGAAAAGGGACTGTGCCTGTTTATGCTCAGGAATGGAACACTTAGACTCCAATATTTCTATAGACTCTGATATTTCTATATCACAACATCCTGATGGCCTCATGGAAGGGGTTCCAAAGTCATGGCCCTGTCCTCCTCTTCCCGCTTTTGCTTCCTCCCTTAATTGCCCTCTACCCCACCTTCCTCTTTCCACCTCTGTTTCTCACCCCAAATTATAGTTATCATCTGAAAAACCAAGTAAATTTTCTGAGTGTTTACAGTGGAGCCGACATTGTGGTAGACTGTATGGGTTTCCTGTGGCCTCTGTAACAAACTGCCGTGCTCAGCAACTTAGAACAAAACGCCTGGATTTATCATACAGTTTTGAAGGTCAGGAGTCCAAAATGAGTCTCAATGGGGTAAAATCAAGGTGTTAGCAGGGCTGTTTTCCTTCTGCAGGTGATAGGGAAAATCTCCTCTCTGTCCCCCGCTGCTGGAATTCTCTTGCTTTCCTTGGCTGGTGGCTCCTCCTACACCTTCAAAGCCAGCAATGGCAGGCAGGTGAGTCTCTCTCACACCAGGTCACTGAGACCTGGCTTTCACCTAACATCTCCTTCCCTAACTCTTCAAATCTTTTTTGCATTTTCAAGGATCCCTGTAATTACATCTAAATAACTCAGGATAATCAGGTCAGCTGATTTTCAACCTTAATTCCCCCATTCCATGTAATCTAACATATTCACAGGTTCTAGGATTAGGACATCTTTGGGAGACTACCATATGCAGCTTACCTTTTAATAATCTGAGGAAAAGATACTGAGTAGCATTCCATTAGAAATAAGGTCAAGAATGTCCATCTCAAATTGTATATGAAGGCTACATCAAGACTTATCAAAATGGAAGTATTATCCCCCTGTATTTCCCCAAGAATCAGAGCATTATTTGTCAGCGTCTGTTACATTAACAGCCAAGAAGATGGATGACATGAGCTGACCCAGTGAGGGCCTCTATGTGCTGCTGACTGTGTGCTTTTATGTACACAACACAGGAGTGTGCATTGTGTGCACGTGCGTCTCTTTTCTCCATGCTTTCCCTGTGGGCGGTGCGCCTTTATAAACCCAACCAGGACTCTGGGTTTTTAGTCTCTGGCAGAGTAAAGAGTCAATCAAAATACATGGCGGTAACATTTTCATTTCCTGCAAGTCAGAGATAGTAGCCTTTCTTCCCTGCCAATCTAAGTCCCTCCAAACTGATTCCAGCAGACCGACTTTGACGAGAGTGAAGCGGAGGTGTTTTGCGGCAAGGATAAAGTAACTGTCCATCCACGCTAATAGCAGAGGGCGAGTGAGTCGGTGAAAGAAAAACAACAAGGGGCCAGGAGACACCAGCGAGTTCGTTTGGAAAATACCGTTTTGGAGCTGGCTTCAGAGAGGTTGAGCTCTGAGGTGTCCACAACCTGCCGAGATAATTTATTGTGGCCAGAAGTTTCTTTTTATTTATGGCTGCTTGAATACAGTTGTGTCAAGACTTTCTTCAGTTCAGATATTTTCCCCTGGCCTTGGGGGGGTGTCTGCGATGCTGTGGTACAGAGGACCCCCTGCCTCTATCTCTTCCTGTTGAGTGCACAGTCAGCCAGGCAAACTGCTGCACCAAACCACCCCCGGTGTCAGGGACTGTACACAGCACCTGGAATTTCCCTGTGGGGCAGTTCTCCCAGGTACTTGCCCTCTAAGCAGTGACTAACTTCTGGGTTCTTTCTGTTGGGTGACTCTGCCATCTTGAAAGCCCTTCCTTCCCATTTGCACAGATGGGAAAGGGAGGGCGTTTCAAGGGTCAGGCCTAGAAGTGATGACAATCCTTTCACCCTGTTCCTGTTGACCAGTGCTTAGTCATGTGTCCAAAATTACTGCAACACAGCACACAGCTATGGGAGCTCTTGTGACATGTAACTAGAGACTCATAAGAAGAAAAGTTCTTTGCTTGAAGAGTCTATTTCCAAAGTCTAAAACAGGATTGCAAACTCAAATGCCTAGAGGGCCAGACAATTGTGTAATTGGGTCAGTGAGTGGGGGCATGGACATGGGGAGCGGCACAGACAACGACAGCTCAGAGAGGTGTACGCTCCATAACATGATAATTTAACTTTTATGGCAGACTGCCCTGGCTACACCACCCGCCTCTGCTGGCCACATCCATCCCATATGCTGCCAGTTGGAAACCTGCGGTCTGGGACAAAACAAAAGGCATTTTCCTGGAAGCAAACTTCAAAGTCAGCTATGTTCTTGAATCAGTACCTGTCAGGATAAACAAAAACCTTTTCGTTTAAAAGAGAAAGCTCGAAATGGAGCAAAGAAATGGGAGCTAAAAAGAAAAGCAGGCATAAAGAGCATGGTGTAAGGATTTCTCTTCGTGCATAGGTTTAGGGAAGTGGCTCTTACACAGTGGACAGAGCTCTGAGATGCCATCTTGAAGGATGCGTGGAGTCCTCCCAAAGCAGCAGAGCTCAGCTCACAACAGGCACTGATGTTCTTATTGTGCAGCTGACCCTGAGATGCAAATTCCCTCCTGATCTTCTACCTGATTCAGGTTCCTGCTGTTCCCTTTCCTTTGAATATTTCTGAGCATAGCCTACCACTGAACAGTTTTCTAGTAGTGACAAAAGTTATATTTTAATGATATTTATGAATGTCTATACTGGGGAATATCAGTGGGTTATATATATTGGTTTAAACATAATATAAAAATACTGATCCTCCTAATAATAGTAACAGCAAACATTGACTGGGCAATTACTATATGCCTAGTACTACATAAGGATCTTTACAATAATTAGATCACTTAGTCCTCATAATAACCTATAAGATACTATTATTTTTCCCATTTTCCATCTGAAGAAATTGAGATGTAGGATTACTTGCCCAAGGTCACAGCTGGTGAACTGGAATTCATACAGAACCAGTGAGGCTCTGTCCTGTGCTTACCATGTGTTTGAACATGAGCCTGCTTTCATAAGCAGACTGATGTAATTTTCAAGTAATAGAAATCCTTTGGTGCTTAGAAAATTTGGTCTTTGCTGAGCTTTCACAGGTGTATTGGTTGCCTGTTGTTTATGAGGTGCAAGCAAAGACATAAATGAACAAAAGAACCATATAGAGTGTCACTATTGCGTGGCATTAAAGACAATTTTGGAATGTTGCTTGCAGCATATATTCTGGAAATGTTAAAGAAGGTTTGGGGAAAAGTGTGCCCAGGTATTATTATGTTTACAAGAGTAACATCTGATGATGCTGGAGGAGGCGCTTGTCTAGTTTTGGAGTAATGTCCAAGTGCTCATTTTCAAGCGATGGATGCTTCTTCATATCCCACCACCAAATTCACTGCCATTGAACTTGAAGAGTGAGCATGCATGACAAATTCATGCACAGATGCTATTTGGAATCTGCTAAAAAAGTCAAGGGGCAATAGCCATAGCTAGAACATTCTGCCACTACTAACTAGTCAGATGTTGAACTTTTGAGAACCCTACCTTAGTCTGGATTCTTTTTTAAATGCAGTTTTGTTAATTCAGAGATGTGTTCCATGAAACCCATAGAGACACAAAGGAATTCACGTGAAAGCAGAGAGTGTGTTGGTTAAAAAGACAGGTTTCTATTCCTCTCCATTTTCAGCTAATTCTGACCCATCTTTGATTTGGAAGCAGAAATGTCCTTTCTGTGGGTTTACTTTTCCTGATCTTCCAGCTTTTACGTGCTCCTGACGAGACCCATAATTTCCTTTCAAGTTAAAATTTAATGTTAATCAATAAATTAAATTATGATTTGTTGATGCCTCTCGCCTTTTCTAGTTCTCGTTGACGGTTAACACAGATTGCTTATGTTCTGTGCATCACTATTCTAACGGCTTTATCAGCATCCTCCCATTGAACCTACCAGCCCCTCCCAAAGCACATCTTACTGTCTATATGTTTTTAGATCTGAAGACTAAGACAAAGAGTGGCCATGAAAAATGTCAAATCTTCTAGACAGTAAAGGTCAGAGCCAAGATTTGAACAAAATAAAGTGACTAGCGCTTCTCTATAAGCTCCAGGACAACACCTGACTAAGTGCTCACTGAATCCCAGGAGTTTAATAAGTATTGGGGTACAAGTGAATGAATGAATACAGGGAGTAGTGAGCGAATACATTATTTGACCAGTTCTTACCTTGCTAAGTCACACTTTGCTCAGGAGAGTGCTGCATGCCTTTGCATTTTATTTTATATTATTAATAATATTAAAGTATGGAGTGGCCCAAGAATTTACAAAACAAAGCTGGAGCCTCTGAGATTCTTCCCACCACTCCCACCCACCCTGAGGGTCAGCAGTTGGAAAAAGTTTATTTTTCTTTTATGAGTCCAGAGGAATCCTGAGTAGAGCCTGCCAAGGAATCAGGACAGAGAGTGAGCTGCAGAAACACAACAATGGGGGACTCCACTCACCCATACCCTCAGTCAGCTCTGGATTCTCACACTCAGGATCCCTGGGGAAACGTCATCTCCTGTAGTCCTGTAGAATGACTGGTTTAGTGGTCTGGAATTTGAGGGCAGAATTAGCTGATTAGAAGGTTAACGTGTAATTGTAGACACAGGGTGCCTGGAGGCAACCTTTGACCATTTGCTGTTTAACTGAATTAATGTTGGCCAGTTATAGATTTTCTGCTTGCAAAATTGCCAGCAAATTATTCTGAGTCCTGAATCTGCATTCTGTGTGTGCCAGATGGGATGTCAGCATTATGATTGCTTCAGAAGTGATCTAGCCAGAGCCTGCTCTCTAAGCAAGAGGCAGTTTTACAAACAGAACTTCTCAGACACTGACTATAGCATCCTTCCCCCTCTGATTTTAGAAAAGATGATGTCGATCAGGGTGATGACTTTCCCATTTCGATTTCTCTGATGTTTCTCAGGCTGGCCACACCATGAACCTCCAGAGATTGATTCTTGCTCTTGTTCCTCGAGGTTCAGTGCGTTTCAGAGGGCTGGTATTTAGAAAGAAGCCCCGGTTCCACGGTTCCACAGCTTCCAACCTTTTGTGTACTCCTCTGAGTTTGCTGGCAGGGACAGTAATGAGTTTCCATCAACAGCCTGTGTACAGTGGTTAAGAGCTTGTGCTCTGGTATCAAAGTTTAGTTTCCCAAGAAACAAACACCCAGTCAAGGATTTGAGTGCAAGCAGTTTTATTTGGAGGGTGGTATCAGAAAAAAAAATACAAAAAGAAAATGAAAAGAACTAGGGGAAGAGGAATGAGCCAAGGAAGAGAAGGTAGCTAATGGACGGTGAGTTATCAAGTCAGATATCACTGTGGGAACTGGAGCTCAAGTCCAAGTGGAAACTAGGAGACAGAACATTTGTCTCCTAGATATTTCACCTGAAGGGTGAGGGAGCTGGGGTATTTGTGCACCAACTCTCATCAGTTATGGTCATGGGGTGCTCCAGGGGTTGCGAATTTCCAAACACTCTCTGCTGGTACCATTGTCAGGTAAAGTAGCCTCCCACAGGTTACAGAGAAATATCTCAGGCAAAATAAGGTGAAGTCCTATCCACATGGAAGGCCTGAGGGGTATGAGAGGTGCTCTGACTGTGGGCCCTTAAACCTGGATTCAAATTCTGGCTCACCATCCTAAATGTAGATCTTGGGCAAGCACATCAGCCTCACTGGGATGTCAGCCTCCTTCTCTGAAAAATATATCTTATACTAGATACATCACAGGGTTATTGTGGAGATTAAAGGAGCTGATACATCTAACAAATTAGCACAGTGATGGCCATATAGGAAGGGATGAAAAATGTTAAGTGTCATAATTTGAGTATATGGAGCATCTTCTCTGTGACAGTATATGTACTTGGTACTTGGTATAAAAGATGAAGAAAGAGAAGTAATCCCTATCTTCATGGGACTTAGATATTTGCTTACTAAACCTTCTGCCATTTCTTACCTTACTACAATAAATTACCCCTTGCCCGGGGGTGTGCCATGCACTCTTATGTTCCAAAACACTTATCCTAAATTGTATTTATTTATTTTTTATATTTTATTGATTATACTATTACAGTTGTCCTATTTTACTCTCCCCTTTATTCTCCTCTGCCCTCAACCCCCACTCCCACCAGCATTCCCCTATCTTAGTTCATGTCCATGGGTCATACATATAAGTTCTTTGGCTTCTCCGTTTCCCATGCTATTCTTAACCTCCCCCTGTCTATTTTGTACCTACCATTTATGCTTCTTATTCCCTGTACCTTTTCCCCCATTCTCTCCCCTCCCCCTCCCTGCTGATAACCCTCCATGTGATCTCCATTTCTGTGATTCTGTTCCTGTTCTAGTTGTTTGCTTAGTTTGTTTTTGTTTTTGTTTTTTTAGGTTAGGTTGTTGATAGTTCTGAATTTGTTGTCATTTTACTGTTCCTGTTTTTGATCTTCTTTTTCTTAGATAAGTCTCTTTAACATTTCATATAATAAGGGCTTGGTGATGATGAACTCCGTCAACTTGACCTTATCTGGGAAGTACTTTTTCTGCCCTTCCATTCTAAATGACAGCTTTGCTGGATAGAGTAATCTTGGATGTAGATCCTTGCCTTTCATGACTTGGAATACTTCTTGCCAGCCCCTTCTTGCCTGCAAAGTTTCTTTTGAGAAATCAGCTGATAGTCTTATGGGAACTCCTTTGTAGGTAACTGTCTCTTTTTCTCTTGCTGCTTTTAAGATTCTCTCCTTATCTTTAACCTTGGGTAATGAAATTATGATGTGCCTTGGGGTGTGCTTCCTTGGGTCCAACTTCTTTGGGACTCTCTGAGCTTCCTGGACTCCCTGGAAGTCTATTTCCTTTGCCAAATTGGGGAAGTTGTCCTTCATTATTTTTTCAGATAAGTTTTTAATTTCTTTCTGTTCCTCTTCTCCTTCTGGCACCCCTATGATTCAGATGTTGGAACATTGAAAGTTGTCCTGGGGTTTCCTAAGCCTCTCCTCATTTTTTGGAATTTTTGTTTCTTCATTCTGTTCTGGTTGAATGTTTATTTATTCCTTCTGGTTCAAACTGTTGATTTGAGTCCTGGTTTCCTTCCCTTCACTCTTGTTTCCCTGTACATTTTTCTTTATTTCACTTAGCATAGCCTTCACTTCTTTCTTTAATTTACCACCATACTCAACCAATTCTGTGAGCATACTGATTACCAATGTTTTGAACTGTGCATCTGATAGGTTGGCTATCTCTTCATCGCTTAGTTGTATATCTTCTGTAGTTTTGATCTGTTCTTTCATTTGGGCCATATTTCTTCATGGTGTACCTGTTATGTAGTAAGGGGCAGACCCTTAGGTGTTCATCAGGGCAGGGCAACCACGTCGCTGCATTGTGACACTGTCTGTGGGGGAGGGGTCAGAGAGGGAACAGTGCCACTGGCTTCTCTCTCAGCTGGCTTTTAGTTTATTCCTCCACTACCCACAAGCAAATTGGGCCCTTGTGGTGGTAATTCCCGGGTGGATGGTTTTTGTGTTCATTCTAGGACCCTGTGCGTCTCTCCAACGGACTCTCCTGTGAGGCTGGGAGTTTCTCCGGCTGCCGCCTCAACCCACACAGGTGTTTTCAGTCAGAGGTTTGAGACTTTATTTCCCTGAGCTGGAACCCTGGGTTGCGCGGTCTGTCTCGCTCCCTAGTTGTTCCTCCCAGTTTGTCCACATGCAAATGTGGGACTGCCCACTCCTCTAGCTGCTGCCTCACCCAGTCTGTCAGCCGCTGCCTTGCCCACCCTCGTCTGCCAGCTGCCGCCTCGGTTGCCCATCTCCGCCCCTCGTACCGGTCTGGATAAATGTTTCTTCTTTAACTCCTTGGTTGTTGGACTTCTATGTAGTTTGATTTTCTGGCAGTTCTGGTTATTTTTTGTTTTTAAAATCGTTGTTGTCCTTTTTTTGGTTGTGTGAGGAGGCACAATGTGTCTACCTATGCCTCCATCTTGGCCAGGATATCCTAAATTTTTGGCACGTGGACAAATTGTCTCAAGGATTTGTAAAGGCGAAGCTAAGCCTTTGGAAACAATTGTAAATTTAAAATTTTCCAGTAGCCAAATTTACATAAAAAGAAAGTGGTGAAATTCATTTTAATAACATTTAGTCCAATCTGTAAAACATTATCCTTTCAATGTGTAATCCATATCTAGTTATTAATTAGATATTTTATTTTGTTTTTGGAATTCAGTCTTCAATATCCAACATCCAACATGTATTTTGTATTGACTGTGTGAGTCCAGCTACATTTTAAGGGCTCTGTAGCCACGTGTAGCTCATGGTCACTATATTGGACTGTGAAGTTCTACTGGGCCCTCGACTCCTTTTAGAAGTAACTTCCAATGAAATGGTTTCATTTTCTTCCTCTTCATAGATGACAATGGTCCTTCGCATCTATGAAATTGAAGTTGGTTTTAGCTCAGGCTTCCTATGAAATTGACAGATTCTGTAATGAAATTTCACACATGGAAACTGCAGTGAGATTCTTAGCAGGTGTAAAAATTTGACGAAGTTATTTCTTTAACTGCGACCGAATGGAAACTGCCACAGCTGTTCCCATTTGCACGTTTTCCAAATCTCATTGCCAAAACAAAGTTGTTGGCAACTACTGGAGAAGTATCAACTTACCTCTTCATCTGGGAAATTAAATTAAATCCTCAGCTCATTTCTAAAAGTCACAGATTTGGTACCAGTTAGTAGGGCAAACACATGAGCTGCTGTTAAAATATTGACGGCTTCGCTTTCCTCAGGTGCTGCTGCTAACATCTGCAGAAGGTTTGGACTGCACTCCTGGATTTCAGCAGAAACTATTCCATATTGACCAGCCAGTCGAATTCATTGAGGACCAGGCGATTCTAAACTGTAAGCCATGCCACTGGATTTTTTTTTTTTTTGGCCTAATGTCATATTTAAATTTACCAATGTCTGTTAATGTGCCTCAGGATGTGGTGTTCCTTAAATGATTTTCTGTTCATTATTCTTATTCTGCTTGATCCAGAGTGGAAGGTCTTGCATTAGAGCCTTGACAGCTTAGAGGTGAATAGAGTGATGTGTGTCTCTTGTTAGTGTTTTATCATTGATGAGTATTTCCCAATCACTCCCAGAAAAGGAGACTATCACCTTCCATTGTGAGTGCTATTCTGTGCAAAGGAAATAAAATCCATTTCACCAGGGCCGATCCCTCAGAGCAAAACCATTGCTTTCCTGTGGACTGTTATTCTACCTGTAGTTTGTCATCCATGGCATTAGGTCAAAATAAAGGTGAGAGCAGGATGTTGGCATCCAGGAATTTTTAGGGATAGGAATTCAAAACTCATTCTTAAGGCTGTAAGATGGTTTTCAGAAAGATTCAAAACGTCTACTGGCTATTCTGTGGATTAAACTCAAATCCCCCCAAATTCCAGTTAATTTCTTTAAAATATGCTCAGACCTGTTGTTATAATATCTTCCTGTTTTTTAATGCTGGTAATATATTGTTTAATCTTTATGAGGGCATGAGATACGTTGCTAAATGCATAACAAATATAGTGTTAGCACAGTGGAATTTAACACTGATGGTAGACAAATAACGATTTAATTGAAGGCTCTTGAGCACTATTCTTTAGCATTTGGGAATGAAGGATGTGAAGACAGTGGTATAATTTGTTCAGATGCTCTGAGGTTCCTTCAGGGAAGATAATTGTACATTTGCCCCTGTAGTCTCAGGTTTGCCTTTCAGGCTAGCCATATTCCTTCATTTCTAAATGATGTGGCTGGCATGTCTAAAAAATGCTAAAAAAAAAAGCCTGCTTGATTGGATTGTCCTGTGAGGCTGGAACACATTTACAGAGTTGAAAGGAACACAATAATGAAGATGCAATGTTGAGCATCAAGGGAGTTATCCAAGGTGAAGCCCAGGCACATCTTGATGCAATTACGCCAATGAAATCATTTCAATAATTAGAGTCTGTAATGACAAGGTGCAGGACTGGCACAATAAGTGAATTCCAATATGTGATTTCATATTAATTTGATTCCTGAGTGTGACTCCTGGGTCAGGCCATCAGGAACCCTCATTTGTCTTTTGATTCTGCTATTAATCAGAATCAATATATTTCAAATAGAACTTGGTTTACAAGAACCATTTTTCTGGCTCTCTTCTCATCTGTCTTATCTACTCTTTTCCTCTCTCTCTCTTTCTCTCTCTCTCTCTCTCTCTCTCTCTCTCCTCTTTTTTTCCCCCAGTGATTATCCCAAATCTATTGATATATTAACATGTGTGGAAATGTGAAGCCACCCTGAGTATGAAAATTAATAGTGTTGGTAGGCAAAGCAGGCCCATAAATGTGATTGCTTCTGAAATCTTCACTACACCAAACAGCTTCTAATTCACTGCTGAGAAACTGGAAACAATCATACTTTGGGGGATCTTTTTAATTTAAACTAGACCATACTGTACATTCCAATATCACAGTTTGGTATGTGTGTGTGTGTTCTTTCAATCCCCTAAGTAATTAAATGGGTGATGGTTGTTGGTTCTGTGTAAGCTAGTAAGTGGTAAATGGAACTGGGTTGATTATCAACGATAACACATTCATGAAAAGTAAGGGATATGGGAATTGAGGATAGTTAAAGTTTTCTATATGAATTTGTGTGTGAATTGTTGGGTCAGTAAAATCTGACTACCCCTCTCAGTGAAACTGCAGGGTCCATGTATATTACTAGGGTGAGAAAAATACAGAGGGCAGATCTAGTTTGGAATGTTTGAGTTCATCTCTAAGCAATGGATGTAGGTCCTTATGAGTGTAGACCCTGTGAATAAGGTTAACTGTGCCTAAATGAAGAACAAAGTTCTTACAGATTGGAGAATGACTCCTGATATTGTTTGGAAAATCTGAATTTCCAGAAGTAATAGCAATGTACTACAATATTCCACTTGGAAGGAAAAATAAAAAGCCCAAAATATTTTTCTTAACCAACGAACATTTTAAGTCTCTGTCTCTCCCTTCCCTTTCGCCCTCTTTCCCTCCTTCTCCCTCCCTCTTTCCTCTTTCATTCCCAGTTACGTTCATGCATTTCTTTATAGTTCAACACAAGACCCTCTGTCTCTGAAAAACGTGATTAACTAAGAAAGCAGTGAGTGGTGAGTACTCTCATTCTGAGACACGCTAGCATCTGGAAGAAAACAAAGAGGGATCAAACAAAACCAGAAAGTGTTAAGATACTTAGATATTTGAAGTTGGATGCTAAGACCCAGGAAACGGTAGGGATACTTCAGTGATGTGTAATCTGAGGTTCTAGGTAATAATAACAGATGTTAAAAGAAACCAGGGTAGTAACATTCCTTTGGGCTTTTGTCATTTGCATTTTTCCTTTATCTTTGTGATATTTGAGAGCTTTGGTTCCCAATCATTTCGAATTTTTATCTTGTAGAAGGTGTAAACACAGGGTGATCAGTCAATTGACGTCTACAATTTCACTCTTCTGTAAAGTTGTCCGCAAGTGCTGTGTCCTCCCTGACAGACCTAGTGTGTCTGCTGGGGCCCTGGACTCAGCTTCAGCCAAGCTGCGTTCAGCTTTCAGCAAGTTACAGCGAATGTTTATTCTGTCCACAGCTTCCTGCTCTCTTTGTTCAGGCAGTAATATTCCCTTTTATCTTTTTCATCTTTCTTCTCAATTCTCAATGACTTATCTTTTTCTACCTTAACTGTTACTGATGGTCACCTCCACTTTTATTTCCCTAATATTTTATTCACTGTTCACTTCAATACATCTTTCCCTCAGTTGTTCCGAAGCCTTTTATTTTCTTCACATCCCAATAACTCTTTATTCTACTCTCCTTTCCGCTAACTATACTTGCTTTCGTCTTTAAAAGGCCATTTTTCAACAAGCTTCTAGGATCAAAACATGGCATTCCGCTATTTCTTCTAATGTAACCAGGGGAGTACTTTCATCCTGCTTCTCGCTGTGTGATGCAAAGCCCCCAACTCATGATAACTTGGACAAAACTTTCCTGGCTTTATCTCAGTCTTGAAAGGTGAGCTGGGAAGATGTTTGTAGTTATTCCCACTTTTGATGAGAAGTACGAGAAGAAAGGGAAAGGCAGCTTAGGAAGCAGAAACTCAGAAAGGAGATAATCTATTCAAGGTCTCTAGTCTTATGGAGGAATCTGTGAGGGGTTCACCCCCGGAGTCCAGGGTGACCTCTGACACCCAGAACTGTCTTCTATTCGCTGGTGTGGTTGCTTCTCCTGCAACGTGGAAATCATGTGATTTGGGTAGCTGTTGTCTTGGCACCATGAGATTTGGATCACAGCCCTGCTTATAGCCTCCCAGCTGACACCTGGGCTCCAGAGGAATAACTGGTCTGGAAAACTGAGCAGCCACCCAGCTGATATGGAAAAAAGAAACAAGTGATAAGCCCCTGACTTTTTGTGCAATGCAGAATTACAGAACAGCACGTTCTGCTCTGCGCCTGTCCGCTCAGACTCAACTTCTGGCATTTTGGAGGGACCTGGGATCATTGCATTTGCTGGGGAAAACCGTACTCATGACCCTCTAGCCTCTATTAGTGGGAGGCATCTCCAACCACCAGTGTCCAGAAGGGACACCCCGGTGGCCACCTAGCCACCATCAGTTCAGTACTTTCCTTCCTCCCTTGTTCATCTTCGTGGGTCACTCCTCTTAGACTGCACGTACACAGATGAGATCACCATGCCTGAGTTCACCTAAAGTGCAAACTTACATGTATTTACACTTAATAAAGAACCTCCACTAGTCAGAACAGCCTTGGTATCACACAGCCCCAGTGACCTAACAGAATAGAAGTTTATTTTTCTTTAAGGACATATGGATGCAGATTAGGCTGCTCTCCTCCAAGTGACTGTTCTCCATACAGGAACTTGAGGACTCAGGCTACTTCTAACTTGGTCCTGCCATTTTGTGCTTTCTAGTCACTCCTGTGTCACCAAGCTGATACCCAAGAGGACAATAAAGAATGTGGGGAAGGCACTCTAGGTGCTTTACCACCTTAGCTCATAAAGCACATGTATCATGTCTGCCTCACTCCATTGGCCAGACCTAGTCATAGAGCCCACCTAATTGCAAGCGAGGCTGGAAAATGTGGAGGAACACTTGTGGTTGGTGGGTGCTCACAATCTCTGCCCGGATTACAACAAAGCAGTATGACTCAAGTCACAAAAAGACTCCTGAAGAGACAGAAATAACCATGAAAGGAGGCAGCTGTCTCAGAATAACTTGGGCCTACATGGGACAGAGGACAAAGTTCAAGCAGGAGAGCAAGGTCAAGCACCTGTGACTACCTCCTGCCTTTCTAATCAGGGCATGTTCTCCTCTGAGCCCCTCAGCTTCTTCCCTGCTGCCCCTTTGAAACACCCGATGGAGGGATCTCACCTTCCAATGGTTCTGAGAAGAATGGGCTCCAACTGCATCCTCCTGGTGATTAAGATCACATAGTTTTAAACTCACATTGACTAGGGTTTAAACATATGACACAGTCACGTGTGAGCTGTGTGACCATGAATGAGTTATTTGAATCTTCCAAGTTTGAATTAGGTCATCTCTCTAAGAAGGATAATGACAGTCCTTACTGCTAGAGCTGATGCAGTAATTGACGGGAAGGTGCTTAGGACATAGCTATGAATGAATGGAAGCTGCTTTTATTATTACTGTCATTATTACTGTCGTTATAATTATTGTTGTTTTTATTCATAGACCTGAGATAGGTTCAATTTCCTTATGGTGGCCATCTAGACATAGCTATTTAGAAGACAAATTGTGGGCATTAAAATTCTGAAGGGATGAAGAAACATCTAAAAGAGTGATTCTAGGATTTGAATTTCTTGGGCCAGTAGATTTTTCTTTTTTTAATATTGGACTGATAAGACGACATTTTAAAATGTTATCTTACATGTGGATATGAAAAAAGAAGAAAGCAAGCAAATAAGTAAGATGAATAGCTCTATTTACTTCAGCCAGAATTTTCTTTTAAAAGAGCATTTGGCACCAGAAACCAAACAAAACAGGAATAAGGACTAATTACAGAAGAGAAGGTGTTTCTTTAATTTCAGTACATTTTGCTTTGTAAAAAGTGCACCAAAATGTCCGTGTTTACCTTATTTTGGCGGGAAATCACTAATCCAAGGCATTAGGTGGCCATTAGGTTTTTTGCTCTTGACTTTTTCCAGTAATTCTTCTGAAGTTTCAATATGTTCATTTTTCTGGAGAGGTAGGGATAACTCTTAACAGAGTTCCTCATGAAGGGCTGTATGCCTGTGCTGATTAGCAAAGAGAGACCATTTTTAGGAACTATAACAAGTGCGCATACGTTGGAAACAAATGTTGGGGTTTTTAAAAGACACTCCCAGGGCTGACCATCGCGGCATCAGTGGCCTTCACAGCCAACATTTCCCATGTATTCTCTAAGTATGTAGGGCCCCTTAAACCCCATCATAGTTATCAGGGAAAAACACTCTCTTCTGCCCATTCTACAAGTGAGGATACTAAGGCTGGGGCTAGCTGAGGCAGTTTACCCAAAGTCGCATTGCTCATAATTGGTGACATCAAGATATGAACCCAGAATTTCAGTGCCCTGGCTTTTATCAGAGTTCTAGTCGAGTGTCTTGTAGTGTTCGTTATTGTTGCTGGTAACATATTAAGGAAATTTGTCACTTAATTTTCCCGTCCACTTTTATCGACCTGGATGAGATAAAGAGAGACCTTCCTACTGTATTTTATTTTTTCTGTCCGTGGCCAAGTTTATTCTTCCTCTGTAATATATAAAATTGCAGAAAAATTGCTGCTTTCTTCTTGTTTTGGATGGATCCAATGCCGGACTGTTAATGACCCTGCATTCCTGGCTTTCCACCCTCCCCATGAGTTCCTTTAATCAAGGCGTTGCTTGGTCATCCCACCTCGACACTGACCTTGGTTGGTGGTGGGTCATCCATGGAGTGCATCGCATTGCATTAATCATATTTGTACTTAACATACATGAGTCAGGGCTTTTGAGGGTGTTTTTAATTGACTATAAATCAAACAGGGAACTTGAAAAATGAAGGCAATTAATGAAAAAGCAATGTGAGAGGTGTTTTGCATCCCAACACAGGAAATACATTGCCAGTGAATTAAATGTCAAAACAAAGGCCCTTTTGACCCTGCTGGAAAGATTTCATTTGGATGGTAATAAATGAATGAACTTTCCAACCTGGCAGGTGGGGAAATGCCTGTTTTCCGAGTTCAAGTTGATTTGGGCTTTTCTCTGTCTCTATTTTTTACCTGTAAGAACTTCCTAAATTCTTTTGTTTTTGTTTTCTGTTTCAGTGATTTAAAAAAAAACCTGATAATTTCCTTTCCATTCTCTGGTTGTGCATCACACTACTAACTTGTATTTACTCTAGGTTGGGAGATTGATGAACTGATTAGTGAAATTATTTAACTGATTAATGAAATTACTTATACAGTCTGGAAAGATCTGAATAAGGTTGAAGTTTCAATTGGTAGAGTTGTTTTAAGCTGTTGTGATATGCCAAGAAAAACCACTCTGATGTCACTTAATTCACTCCATCATTATGAAGGTGATTATAGTTTGGGTCAGAATGTGGAGTCCTATTTACATTAATGAGAGCTTTTCCTATATTTAAACAGAGTCCTATAGAAATGCAATATTTTTACATGTTTGCCCTTTCCTCTCACCAACATATTTGTAACAATCCAGTAATCAGTCAATTAATATTTATTAGGATTCTCATAAATGAATTATACTAACTACCTCATTTCATAAATGTAAAGTGGTATAATAAAATAACTGCAGAATAAAAAGAACACATACACAAGTTAGGGGGGATATAATAAAATGCTAGAGGTCCTCACATTTGACTTGGGTCCTAAATTATACTTTGAAGATTATGAGACACGAAATAACAGAGTGAGGCAGCCTAGGAAATGAGGGTTGAAGATGCAGATGGAGCTCTCTTGACATTTATCAGGAGAATGGGAGAAATAAATAGGCTGGACGAGTCACACTGTCAGCCCTTGGGCTAAATTTGCCCCACAGACATGTCCTGTTTGGCTGCTCAGTGTGGGAGCCTGGAATGTTTAATGAAAGGACTTTGTTTCCACACTGAGAAATTCACTCTGAAAAATTCATAACTTCTGGGATATTGGCCTCCAGAACATAGACCCCAGACACAGGCTGCCTGGATCCAAATCTGCTAAGGTCAGCCCAGTATCACATAAGGATCTTGGGCAAGTTAGGGGGGAAAAAAAGCTGACTGTGCCTCAGTTTCCTAATTTGGAAAATAAATGATAGTGACAACAACCTCAAGAACTTGTTCTGAGGGTTAAATGTTAATCTATAAACAGGGTCTGAGCTGGCTTTAGGAACACCTGGATCTAGAGGCTCTACTGATGTCATCACACCCCCTTCATTCCTCAGCTCTGCTTTCTGTAGTGTTGGTGCCCCTCACTCTCAGAGGACTTCCATCAGGTTGGCCCCCAGAACCTCCAGGCTTTTGTTCCTTCAGCTTAACAACCCAGAGCATCTCTTCCAAGTGTTCTAGCAAACATCTTGTGGCTCTTGATCCAGTTTGGGTCATGTGCCTATTCCTGAACCAATCACAATGTGACAGGAAATTTGGTATGCCTCTTGGCCAGGCCTGGGGAAATAGAGAGGCCATTCTCTAAGGGAAAGGAGTGACGCTGGGCATGCAAGAGCAGGAGAGTCCACCACGAGGGTGTTTCACTCGATTGCTAAGGCCCCTTCCAGTACTGACAGTGTATGACTGCGGGCCGTGCTCTGTGCGTGAGAATTTGTAGAACTCAGCAGACAGGCCAATGGAAATGTCTCTTAGGTGGCAGGGGACAAGGACAGCTATGACACCAGGTTTCTCACTGGTGATGCTGATCAGCAGATTGCCTCGTTAGCACTGTCAAGTTCTTAGTGCTGCCATATGGCTTCACTCTTCAACCTGTTGAGAGTCTCTACTCACATAGTCCTGGAGCTGGACTAAATCTCATTTCTCTCTTTTTTTTTCCCAAAGGATTACGAATACAATACTCCCCTTCTTATGTGCTGTGTTGCTACCTTCAGCTTCTGTTACCCACAGTCAACTGCAGTCTAAAAACATTAAATGTAAACTTCCAGAAATAAGCAATTCATAAGTTTTAAATTGTGTGCCATTCTGAGTAACATAATGAAATCTCACTGTCCCACTCTGTCCAGCCAGGGACGTGACTCATCCCTAGGTCAGTGTCTTCACGCTGCATACGCTCCCTGTCCCTTAGTTACTTAGTCGCCGTCTTGGTCATCAGATCAACTGTCTCAATACCACAGTGTTTGTGTTCACCCTTGTTCACTTAATGATGGCCCCAGAGTGTGAGAGCAGTGATGCTGGCACTCCCGATATGCCCAGGAGGAGCTAGGAAGTGTATGTATGTATGTAGGTATGCATGTATGTATGTATGTATAGGGAAAAAAATATAATCTACAGGGAGGGGCAAAAGTGGGTCTGCAGCTGTGAGTATGGAAACACAGTTTATCCTTGTATTAATATCTGTTCATTATTGTATTATTTTCTATACAAACAACTATAAACCCACTTTTGCCATACCCTGTACATAGGGGTCAGTACTATCAGTACTGCAGTTTCAGGCATCCACTGGGGGTCTTGGAACGTGTCCCCTGTGCGTAAGGAACATGTGTATGTTACAGGAAAATCTCCTAAGTTAAGGTATTAGAACCACATGAACTGGGCTTCTTAGTGAGTAAGGCATCAAAACAAATTAGGAAGGATTAAGCATGGCTTTTAATAGTTTGAGGAGATGGAAGATCTCATCCTTGAACAGATCAAATCCACACACATTCTAACAATTGTTGTGCCCTCTGTCCTTTCATCTTGATTTTCATGGAAATTTTTGTTGGTCTGAAAGCAAAAGAGCAAAAGGTACAAATACCCACCAGTCAAAACATCCCTGAGTACTATTTGTGTTTGACCAGGTTGATGTTCTCCTTGTGAGGATAGAAGTAGGGTGTAAAAAAGGAAGTAACATTTGTGGGGTCCGTGTCATTTGTTCAGTCGATTGTTTAAGAAACACAGAATGGTCACCCACCTTATGCCAAGCACTGTACCAAGTACTCAGGATAAAACTTTGGTGCAGAAACAAAAGATGCCTTCTATGTTGGAGCCTTTATTCTTGTGGAGAGAACGAGACGGGCGTGATAGAAAGAAACGGTTCATAAACAGGAAATGCTGTGTGAAAAGCTGATGATAAGTACCATGAAGGAAGAAAGCCAAGGCCTTATGAGAGAGATCTCTGGAAGGCTGCTATAGAAATAGATGGCCAAGGAAGTTGTTCTCCGAGAAGCTGAGACCTGAATTACCGGAAGGAATCAGCCAGGTGAAGACTGGGCCTGTAAACATTTAGGCAGAGGGACCAGGTAGTAATGATGAGAACAGGATTTTCATTTTGAGTTATTGTGGTCCAGGAAAGGGAATCCTGTTTTATCCATTTGATCTAATCAACTGCCCTGTGCGTAGGATTGTAAATCCCGTTTTATAGGTGAGGGCATAAAGGTTGATTAAAGACCCAGTGTCTCAGGAGAAGTGCCAGTGGTGCAAATTTGCTCTGCTCTCCTGACTCTGCATGTTCTCTCCATCTGAAATGCTCTATCCAGTTCCCTCCCACACCAGCGCTCCTGGCCTTTCCTTTGAGAACAGGCTGCATTGTCCGTGAGAGCCTCACGGGGATGTCGGTGCGCACTCCTGAGTTGGATTGCTTATCGCTTACAACATGTAGTATTTCCAGCCAGAAGTGTTAGGACAGTTGTCTGCCACATGCAGGCTATTTATAAAGGCTGGTTGACTTTATCATTTGAAAGAGTAAGGCCAGGGAGAGGAATATCTGCAGAACGATGCTGTTGGAATGGGCAGCGCTGTTGTCTGCCAAAGGAAGCACAGAGAATTTCCAGTAAACTCTCATGCCTCCTCTGAAACAGAACACATGATCTTCCTGTCTCCACTAAAGTCCTTCCTTCAGGCATTTCCATGCTTTAGGGTCACATGCCTCCTGCCCCCACCCAATACCCACACATACTGTCCTCTCGTGTTTGGTCTCTTTGGGCTAAATGTTAAAAGGATGTTCCCTGAGGAGAATCACTTGAGAAGTGATTCTTCCCCACCTTAGATCCAGATGTGTTTATGTGTTTCAGAATTCAAGGAACTAATAAAGTGCATATGCTTTATATTGCACAACTCCACCGGAGGGCCTGGGGCAGCATCCTGTAATAAAACAGATATTTCTGCAGCAGATAATAAATATTTACTCTAAGTAGGATAAACCAGGACCACAGATAGCATCACATTAGTTCCGGTTGGCTTTGCTGCCAGAGGAGTTATGAAAACAGTTTGGGTATGGCGGTCCTCTTGGATTTTAGAGTTGCAAACGGCACTCCTGAGGAGAGCATTCCCTTGAAAGTTGCAGCCTCCGTCCTGCTAAAACACCCAGTTGGCTTCTTCACATCTCAGCTGTTTCTGGGACCACAGAGTGTGGTGGTGGCCCAGCCTCCAGGTTCCAGCCACCCCCCACAACCCTGCTTCTACTTGTGAGCAACTTGGTAAATAACGTCTTGGCAGGCTGTCCCTGGAAAGTGGCCAACTGCTGCGCCAGCCTATCTGATTCCCATTTGAAGCCAGAACAGTTGTCAGCCATCCAGGTTCCTCTTAACTGTGTCAGCTGATTCTGGAGGTCTCCCAGAAGATCTATTTTTGGCTAAAATTGCTTTTCATTTTCATATGTATACGTTAAATTCCATGGGGGCAGGGGTGATTCCAAATGAGGAAACATTGATTTTGAATAAGATGAAAGAGATAACTAGTGCTTGAAAACAGTTCAAAATATGAGTCAAAACCTCCAATGAATATAGTTAGCACTGCATTTTTTAGTCAAAGGAAGTTTGTCATATTAAAAACAGAAAGTGAGGGTGAGTTGGGATAAATCAGGATGGAAATTCTAGGCACCGAAGATGGAAACAAGACTAATAACAGAGAGGACTAAAATCAGGGGTAACTGGAATTGTCAGGTGGGGATGTGCCTCTGGTTATTCCCAATGTCCAAAGGGACATGGAGGGCATGAGCTGGAACCAGGCTCCCGTTCATACTTAAGAGCGATGAAAGAGGAATAGCATAGAGTATAGCGCATGGCAACTCTGATTAAGCTTCCAGGTGTTTTGTTTATTTTGGAGCAAGTTCAAGGCAGTTCTAGAGTGAGTGAGGCCTAAGATGTGCATAAAATTTGTTTTTTTGTCCAAAGTTGCCTGTTTTGCTTTTGGAAGAGCCTAATGCAATTTTTGCTGTCGTCATGCACACTTTTGACCGAGCACACTTTTGTGATGGGCGTCACCTGTTTGCGTACCCAAGGAGCAGTCGGGGCGTTCTCTGTTGGAAAGTGCTTTGTCAGCTACAGTTACAATTTAGTGGGTTTATCCGTTCTGATGAACCGTCACCAACTCCAGACTTTAAACAAAGGGATTTCATGAAAGACAACCGTGTGGCTCACAAGGCCTCACAAAGAACAGAAACTAATTCTTGGAAGTTCCCAGAATTTCAGCAGTGGAAACCCAAAGAGAGTTAGAACAATGCCTTTCAATTCTGCCGGTAGCCCAGTTTTTGTTTTGTTTTGTTTCATGCATCACAGACTGATACTTTTTTAAAAAATAAAGTCAAATATAGTTTTGACAAGTTAGAAACATGACTCATAGAAATATAAAGTGAACACAGGCCAAACTCATCAGTAAAACAGCAGATCAATGAGATGATAAGTCTGATTCAAGGAACATTTGAAGAGCTAGGTATTTGTAGTCAATTTAATAATAAAGAAATATTAGAATAAGTTTGCTGGGTTACATACAAAGCTGGTTAATGTCCTACAGGGTAGTGACTGTAACTGTTGGGGTTAATTTTCCTCCTGAATATTATCAGCATCTCTAGTGTGCAGGAATCTACAAGTTAACATTTAATTTTACTAAATCTGCAAACTTCAGTGAGGTGAGCAAATCACATTTTCCTAGATAATTAAATAATCCCTGAGTGGACCTGTGAGGCGATGCCTGTACATGACTTTGAAAGATCTTCTCCATCTCCAAACACAGTTTTGTCTTTGAAGTTTTAAACAAATTTTCTTAACAATAAAAGTTATTACTATAAAAATGAAAATAAAAAACAAAGATATACAAAACATAGGCTTTAAAGAAATGAGATTCAGTAGGCATAATATTACTCTTAATATTACTCTACTAAAGTGCTTTCAGTCACTGTGCTCCTCTGGTCATGGGCCCCTTACAAGAGTTTAGACACTGCTCTGTGGGCCACACTTGTAGTATTTGGATATCTTTATAGGATTAGCCAAACTTCAAATACCTTCCAGTTTTGGGTGTCTTTATTCAATGGGAGAGAAGTTTATTGACTTGGCATGGTGTCAAGGGCACCCCCCTCTGTGGTCTGGGAGACAGGTCCAGCAATTGGAAGCTCAACCCCTTAAAAGAGGGCTTCAAGTGTTACCAGACAGGGAATCAGGCCCTGAGTGGGTCTGCCCAGGGCCAGCCAGTAGTATGTGGGTTCTTGACTTCGTGTAAGAAAGATTTCACAATGTGAGTCCAGGTGTTTTTGAGAGAATGTTTATTAAAGCTGGGGACAGTGAAACAAGGAAGGGCCTAGGATAGAAGAAGCAACAAGAGAGGCTAGGCTGGGCTGCTTTAACTCCCTGGGAAGTCAGAGAAAAGGGGACCTTGGAGACAGGTTCAGGGACAAGCTGCTGCTGCCCATTGCTCCCTTGGTTTCAAGTCTTCTGGGGACCCTTAGAATTTAGGAGATACTCACCTGTGGGGGAAGAAGAGGAGGAAGGGAATGGTGTGGGCTGCTCCCCAGAGACAGAGCGCTCACAGTCTCTGGGTCCTTTCTCTTGAGGCTTTTCTCTCTGGCAGGTGGGAATCTTAAGGGAGGCCTCAGGGGAAGGTTTCAGCAGAATGTTCCTCATTTCTCCAGTCATGCCCTTTCAAGGTCATGGTCTCCACTGATTGGTCAGTGCCAGGGCAGGGGGGTCATCAGTCACCGCAGCTGGTCCTGGCATCGCCCACCTGGTTTTGCTGCCTTTCTGGGCCTGAAGCTGAAATACAACTGAGGCCTATCTCTAGGGAGGCAGCCGTCTGAATCTGGCTGGAAATCGCTTGGCCTACTTGTCCAGCTATCTGTTTCCTATTTCGCTTGTCAAGGAATTTTCCTAGCTCCTTATTGTCCTGCCTCACAAGCAAGTAATTATCAAAGGTATTCATTTTGATTTCTGGCCTAAACGATCTGGTCAGTACTGAATTCTGACCACAGGGGAAAGGTATGTGAGCCACTGTGGTCAAACATCATTTAGGCTCCCACTTTAGGGTTTTTAGTCTTTTGGCCAAATAGCTCATAGTACAAATTCTCCAAAAATCACCAGACCACTTAGTTAATAAAACAAAGGTACATTTATTTTTTGTAAATATATTTTATTGATTATGCTATTACAGTTGTCCCATTTTTTTCTCCCCTTTATTCCACTCCACCTTGCACAGCCCCTTCCAACATCATTCCCCACCTCAGTTCATGTCCCTGGGTCATACGTACATATAAGTTCTTTTGGCTTCTCCATTTCCTGTACATTTCCTGTACTAGTACCTTTCCTTCAAAGGGCCAAAATAATTTTAGAACTGTATAAATGTAACTACTCCTCAACTGGTAAGGAGTTGAAATTACATTTGGCCCTTTGAAGGCAACTGTGATGCTGATGTGGCCCCCAGTGAAAATGAGTTTGACACCCCTGGTCTAATGGGAACTCCTTTGTAGGTAATTGCCTCCTTCTTCTCTTGCTGCTTTTAAGATTCTCTCCTTATCTTTAACCTTGGGTAATGTAGTTATGATGTGCCTTGGTGTGTGCTTCCTTGGGTCCAATTTCTTTGGGACTCTCTGAGCTTCCTGGACTTGCAAATCTATTTCCTTTGCCAGAATGGGGAAGTTTTCCTTCATTGTTTTTTCAAATAAATTTTCCATTTCTTGCTCTTCTTCTTCTCCTTCTGGAACCTCTATGATTCGGATGTTGGAACATTTAAAGTTGTCCTGTAGTTTCCTAAGCCTCTCCTCATTTTTTGGAATACTTCTTCATTCTGTTCTGGTTGAATATTTATTTCTCCCTTCTGCTCCAAATTGTTGATCTACCTCCCGGTTTCCTTCCCTTCACTGTTGGTTCCCTGTATATTTTTCTTTATTTCACTTAGCACAGCCTTCACTGCTTCCTCTATTTTCTTCTTTAATTCTTTGGTTGTCGGACTTCCATACAGTTCGATTTTCTGGCAGTTCTGGCTATTTTTTGCTTTTAAATGTGTTGTTGTCCTTCTTTTGGTTGTGCGAGGAGGCAAAGTGTGTCTACCTATGCCTCCATCTTGGCTTGAAGTCCATAAAGGTACATTTATTAAAGCTCACTTCCATAAGGAACACCGCCTTGACAGAATCTTAGCAATGTTTCAGAAGGTAGAAGTCTGAATGGATATTTATAGGGTTTTGGGGGATGGGTCTAGGCTCTTGTGATTTACAGTAAGAAACTGGCATCAGGTAGTTAATAATATACTAGCAAGGTCTTTAGGTAACTCTTGAAGTAAATCTTATAAGTATGTTATTTTTTCATAAATGAGCTATTTGTCCAAGTAGAACTATTCCTTCAAGTAGACTTATCTTCATTAATTTCCTGAAACAAACTGAAGTTTTTACCGGTTTACAGTCTTAGCGTTCTTGGGCAAAAAAACAAGTCAGGCTGACACAGGTGGTCTCAGTTCTTGGTCTTAATAGCTCTGTTGTGTTGATGTGGGTGGCCTCAGTCCTCAGTACTGATAGTTTGTATTTGTTCTTAGTCAGAATTTCCCAAACCTCTGTCAATGGAAAGCTGTTCTACAGAATGACAACAGGAACGCACAATGGGGGAAAACGTTTTGACGTTAAATAAATTTAGGGACTGCTAGTTTTGTGTGTGCGTGTTTGATTTCATTTTTCAACTGTAGGACCACTCAGCCCTTTAAAATGTGAAAATGCACATGAATGTTCCAGAAAGTCTGTAGACAATACCTCAGGATCTAACCCATTCCCAGTCTAAAAAGAGCCCATTCAGTCCTCCCTAAGCTGCAGAGCTTCACCCCATCTGTGTTTTAGACACTTCAGTAGTGTCAGCGTGCAGAATTCTTTCTGCACTCACCTGTGCACCAGGGAAGACTGGAGCCTCTGAGACTCAAATCCTGCCTTTCTTTTTGAGGGGTGGGGGTGGGGTGGTGGAAATACACATATGTATAGTTTATTCCATCTCATTCTGGTGAGCTCATAGGAAATAAGATAGTGTAAAATGCTTGCAAATATATGCCCCTTTATCATATAAAGCTCTATAGCATAACAGTTACAGACTTTTCTGAGTAAAGCCAGACTTTCTGAGATCCAGGGAACCTTCCCATCTCGTCTACTTGTCTGGCAGCATCCCCGTCTTCTACACCCAGGTTAAAAAGGACTTAGGGTAGGTGGGAACCTCTCCTCCCTGAAATCCTGAGTTAGCTCTCCCCACCCAAGGCTTACGGTTACATGTTTGCAAGTGAGAAAGCCCTTTTCTCTCTCAGTAAAGCCCGGCTTTCAAGACTTTTGTTTCACTAAAGTCTTTAGACTGAATATTGAATCCTTCACTCTCTTTGTATTCCTGATTCAACATCCTAATCCTCCCTAAGGCAACCAGTGCCTCTGGCAAAAGATGAGGGAGGTCAACTAGGAAAATCTGAAAAGAAAAGCACACAAGTAAATTTCAATGAGATGGTCCGGTTACTTGAGGCACAAACCCAGGCTTACCAGAAGGCTGGAAGCAGTTCTATCACCACCCTGGAGTTGAGAGAAGAGATGATTCCTGAGCCCCTCCTGTGGCTTGGGGCTTCTGACAGCCTGCCTGGCTATGAATGCTCTCAGGGACTAGGTCAATTTGAGTGGAGGGAGAGGCATCAATGCTGGCTCCTGGCAGGGAGTCAGGGAGCAAGGGGCCGCCTTTAGGGAGTTTACAAACCCCTCAGAAGTTATCCATGAGTTGAGCACAAAAATTTAGTTTTATCTTTACCACTGCAAAGTGCCAAGACTCCATCTTCAGTATTTATGCCTTTAGAGATGTCACCTGAATATGTAGGATTGAGAAACTTAAATATGGGCCAGGTCTGATTTTCCTGAGCATTTAAAAAGAGGCAGCAAACAGACTTTGCAATGTCATACGAGCTGACTAACTTCCTGAAGGCCACAAAGGGTTTTCTATTTTCTCAAGAACCATCCCAGCCCATAATCACCACACCATCTACATCCATGATCAATACTTCCAGTATGTTCCTCCTATTCTTTGTCATCTCCCACCAGCTCCAAAATATTCCAGGGAGAAGAGCCAGTGTTGCCTGGGGCTTAGCAGTCTGGGCACATGCGTATTAACACCCCAGCCCTGGTTTTCACGGTATCTCTGGGAGACAAACACCCAGATTTGAATGCCAGCTCTAACTCTGAAAAGGTCTGTGATCTGGGGAACTTTCTTAACTTCTCTCAGTTTCAATTTCTGCTAAGAGGCAAGCATTCAATGAGATGCTGAAGAGAAGTCTGGGGCTGACACAGAGCCACCGCTCAGCAAATGGCAGTTATCTAGATCAATTAATGTAATTTGGTGATGGGTTCCCAAGCCTCACTTTGAGCTCTGTGAGTAAATGGTCTGTGCTGATAATACATACACATTCTGTTCAGCCTTCCCTCTTACTCCACATATTTTCCGCTTTGCATTGGGAGTCCCTTGCCTACTGAGCACAGCACCCTCTCTCCTACCCACACGATTACCCCGTGAACCGGTTTTCAACACAAGTACCTGGCTGAGTGTTCTGAATGTTTTTAGCATATTATTAATATGTTTGTTGTTACGTGTACATAGCACTGGGCTGGGTTGATGGCTTCATATAATGATGCTACTAAAGTGGATACTGAATGTTTTGCCTGCCAAGGCCCTTCATCTCGTTCAGCCTGAACATATATAAAAGTGATTTGAATGGGAGCATTTGCTCTGTTATTTTGGTGATAGATTTAGGGGAATGGAAAGTAGAAAATTGCTTTGTTTTTGGACCTTTTCCAGGTCCATCTCGGTTGTGGGTAACACTTGCTCGGTTGATTGAAGGAGGCCAGCTGCTATTCTAATAGCCCAATCAATGGCCAGCGCTGCCTGTTAGCCAGCTTGTCATGCTCACTGTAGTGAAAGCATCTTGTAATTATGAATTAACAATTTCTCTACTCTATATCAATATGATGCTATTTTTTTACAAGTTGATCAGCCCTTCAGTACTAATATTGATATTAAGGTCAGTTTTACTTTTATGATGATATTCTTCAGAAGATTTAGATATAATTCCGGGCCTTGAGTGAGGGAGTTCACACTCTGAACCTCAGTTTCCACATCTGTAAAAAAGGTTAAATAATGCTCAACTCCTGGGACTATGAAAATCCAATGAGAGTCTCTAAGGGCATTTTTAAAGCTTTTATGTGTTACTCTCTGATGCCAGTGCCTGTTTAAGAAAGACTTCTCTCTGCGTTTATGTCCATTCTTTCAAATGGAATATGTAGTTGCCCTTATTTCCAACATCAGTGCTTTGTTGTTGCTTTTGTTTTTCTTTGTTCTTGTGTAATATGTTGGAAAAAGTCACATGGTCAAGGGTGACTCAATGGCTGAGCTTATCCAAGACTTATGTGGAAGCGCTTGTGTCTGTGGGGGCTTTAGTCTGCACCCCTGGGTCACCTGGCTGGGGCCCCAAGCCTGCATCTTGGGTGATGTCATGGCTTTGAGTCTCCAGAAAGCTGACTCTGGGATGAAGACTGGTGTGCAGGAAGTTAGTTAGGGAGTGTTTGGGGCATCACCACCTGTGGAAGGGAGGGAAAGGAAGCACAGCTTTGGCTAGAGATGAATCTGGGCTCTGATGCAGTCTCACCAAAAGCTCCGCCAGTCCCCTGGATAACTCTGAGACCAAAAGGGCCCTTCAGAGTGGTCCTGAGTTGGGGCCAGGGAGCAGGGCCTTTATAGCTCAATGGTGATCTGCCATTGGATGTGGGTTTGGGGAAAGGAGATCTTAGGGGACTTTAGGGGAGAAGATGGTCTTTAGCCAAGGCAGTTCCTTAGAGGGCTGACAACTTAAGGCTGTCCCCTGAGGCTGGGACAATAAATCCTTCACCCTGAAGAGAAGTCTCATAGGTGTGTTAGGGCATTCACTACATTCAAGAGGAAAACGAAGCCACCTGGTGCCCACAGAGCTTCCATTAGTTACTGCTGCCCTTAGAGACAGATACCCACGGTCTTAGTGTTGTTGCCTGGCACAGTGGTGAGAAACAGCAGGGCCACTGTCTGACTTCTCCCCTGTGGTATTACAGCTAAGTAGCTGGTTCGTGACCTCTGTGCCCTCTTCTTGTAATGGGGTGCAGCCAGGGCCCCCCCACAAGTCTGGCTGGGGGATGGGAAACATGGAGCAGGGCCATTGAGAGTTATTTTGCATATCACTAACAGCAGACTAGTCTTCCAGCCTGACTGGAGCCAGAAAGGTATGCATGACTTAAACTCACGATGTAACTGGGGGGCAGCTCCCCTTACACACCTGCATGTGAGCTTGGCCATGGTTCACTCCATGCCCTGGGGCCACTCCTGCCCGGACTTACCACGGCAGCCAGGAAAGGCTGAAAATATGGAAGTGTTGTGGGAGGAGTCCTAAATGGGGTTGTGGAGGAGGTTCCAGGCTGGAATTTACAATGAGGCTGGCCATCATGAGGGGAGAGGTGACAGGAGACAAGGCAGGATGATGCGAGGACACTGAAAGACCATGTGGGAAGAAAAGGGGTGAAGACTTACCTAAAGACCTCGCTAGTGGGGTCATGAGGAGGTGCTATGTGGTTTTGGATTAAAAACGAGATTGCTGGGACACAACTGATGGTGCTGGGGGCTGCAGGAGACCTGCCTGGCTGAGCACGGATTACTGGGAGGAACTGGGACTCTAGCCAAGCTACAGACTTCTATTGCTTTTCCTGAGATGCTGTATCCCTGACTGGCCTGGCTTAGCAAGAGGAGGCAGGACTGTGTGTGTGTTTGTGGGTGTTTTAAAAGGACTTTGAGATTTGATGGTGACATTTGCCATTACTCTGAACCTGTGTAACTTTTGAATAAGCTGTTCCTTTCCTTTTTACCAAACTCTGGCATTGAGAGCCACAATTCCTAACACCTGGCGGCGGGCAAGATGAACCATGGTACAGAAATACCCCCGGGGGGAAGGGGCTTGTTTCAGTAATAGTGTCTGGGCTCGCCAGCAGATTTGATCCGTAACGTTCTCTTCCCAGCTCCTACCCCTTCTGAGCATGGCACCACCCTCTATCCACTGCCCTCCCCCCCCTTTCTGTAGCAATACTTGCTATGTTTAAAATTTTTTAAAATCTGTAACCCTAATTCCTATCTTTTAGGTATCCTATTATGCACTTTTAGGCATGCCAGTTTACTTGTGGGAAATATGACCTACTAAGCAGCTATGAGAAGTAAAAGCAGGGAATGTCTACTTGTGATCTGGTCATGTGAATTCCTTTTTGCATTGTTTCATATTAATTATCATCATCATCATCATCATCTTCATCATCACCATCATCATCATCTTCATCATCACCATCATGTCACTGCAATTGTATTTAGTAACAGGGGAAAGAGCAAGCAGCCCAATGCAGGTAAAGTTCTCTGACCTGAGTGTATATCAGAATCACCTGGGTGGAGGGTGCAGTAGGACTTGTGAAAAACACAGGTTTCCAGGCCTTATTGTTACCAGGCCTTACTGTTACTGGACAGGGGACCAGGCCCTGAGCAGATCTGCCTAGGGCTAGCTGGTAGTGTGGGTTCTTGACTTTGGCAGGAAAGATTTCACAACACGAGTCCAGGTGACTTTTAACAGTACATTTATTAAAGCTGGGACAGTGAAACAAGGAAGGGCTTAGCATGGCCGAAGCAACGGGCGAGCCTAGGCTGGGCTGCCTTAGCACCCTGGAAAGTCAGAGAATAGGGGCCTCAGAAACAGGTTCAGGGGGTCAGCCTGGGACAAGCTACTGAGCTGCCACTGCCCATCGCTCCCCTAGTTGTAAGTCTCTTGGGGTCCCTTAGGGTTTAGGAGATTAATGCCTGTGTGGGGAGAACGCCATGGGCGTGTTCTCCAAAGGGAGAGCAGGGGGCTGGGTCCTCCTTTGTCTTGAGACTTTTATCTCTCTCTTGCAGGAATCTTAGGGGAGGTCTTAGGAGAGGGTTGCAACAGAATATCCATCAATTTTCCAGGCAAGCCCTTTCAGGGTCCTGGTCTCTACTGATTGGTCAGCACCAGGAAGGAGGTCATCAGTCACCGCAGCTGGTCCTGGCATTGCCCCCTGATTTTGCTGCTTTTCTGGGCCTGGGGCTGAAATATAACTGAGGCCTGGATGTTATGTCTAGGGAGGTGAGCTTCTGCATCTGGCTGTAAATTGCTTAGGCAGTTGGTTCAGCCATCTGTCTCAATTTCCCTATTTCATTTGCCAAGGAATTTTCCTAGCTTCTTACTATCCTGCTTCATTATGCCCAATGGTTCAGATCGAGTCTGATTAGTGGGGGTTGTGGGGGACCAGGAATCTGCATTTTTGTCAAACAGCTCAGATGATTCTGATGCAGATGGTGGAGGGACCACACTGAGAAACACTGATACACAGTCCATGCTTCGCTACCTGTCAGTCTAGACACTGTGCCTCTTTCTGTGACCTCTTGGACGTGTCACTTAGTCTAAATTTGCATAAATCCACACTGTACTGAAGAGCTGCTATGAGAATTAAGTGAGAGCATGTCTGGGACGGCGCAGCCTCTAATGTTCATTATGTTGTTGGTAGAGAGCAAAGGGCAGGCATGCCCGTCCTGGAGATCATCTTGGTCATCGCTACTTCCCCAGTCTTTGCTCTGTGCTTGGGGCAGTGTTGGGGCTTGGTGAACCCCCATGTTGCTAAAGCGCTCACTGCTAAAGCCCAGCTGAGTCCAAATCTTGACTCTTCAATTTGGGCACATTATTAACCACCTGCTGCCTCAGTTTCCTCATCTACAAAATAGACATAATTATAATACCTACTTTGTGGGTTTTGGGGGGATTGTATTAAAAATTATTATAAATAAAACTCAGAACAGTGTCTTGAACGCATGCTGTTTCTTTTCCTTCCCTGTTTCCAGCATAATGCAGATGTAGTCTAGAGGTTGACAGAATCTTAAAGTGGAGAGCACGTTATAGAGCCTCTGCTCCTGGGGGAGGGAAATCTGCAGGTATTAGATGGGTTTGGCAGCTAGCAGAGGCGTGCTGTTGAGAAAGAGAGGCTCCTTAGGGCAGGGGTGTTAGGAGAGAAAACTGGATTCAGCTCTTCTAATGAGAAGAGCTGACAGGTAACAAAATGAGGCTCCCTCAGTTTTCTGATGCAGCAGACAAATCAAGATATTTAGTTAATAGCAACAACCTGGTACTTATAATTTTCAAGTCCTTAGAGGCACATTATGTGGCCTAGGGTGAGCCAAGGGACAGAGAAGGAAGTGAGAGAAGTCAGGGAGAATCTGTTTCCCAGGTCCCTCGTTACAGCTTTTGACTCACCTAAAGTTAACACTAATACAACATTTGCTCAGAAATGTCATCACCGAAATAAATGCATTAAATTTAAACTCTGATTGCCCCAATTCATCTGTTATGCAATTGGGCTGAAAACAGCTCAGACCTAAAAGGCATTTCCAAGCTTTTCTCAGCCAACAAAACTTCAGCCATTTTGTTTTCTCAGATTATTCAGCCTTGTCCAATTTTTGGATTAAAGTCCTTTGACTGCTTTAGTGGCTATACTGTTTTCCCTTCAATCATAGACTTACAATATAAAGTCAAAGCTGTGGAAACAACCCAGTGTTTCTTCACATCCTTATTTCCTAGCCAGCTAGGGCTTTAGACTGAAGCTTTCTCCTCTAGGAGAAAATCCCATTTGCACGTTTTCTTTTGGTTGGCTGGACTTCCACACGGACTCTTGGGTGATATTCAGGAGGCTGCACTGTGTTTTGACTGTCTGTTGGAATTTTTCTTCTGGGACCACATACAGCAGTAGAAGGAGGATATTGCTCAGTTCTTGTTCAACCTAGCACTAAATCACCCTTTTGCAAGAGACAAATACAAAGGCCATAACATTTTGAGCACTGTTTTTCATTTTGCATTGTAATTCATTTTAATAGGAAATACATGTCTGTAATTTGGTTACAGAAGCAATACGTTGTAGAAAATTTGATTATTCCTGCAAAAACACAAAGAGAGAAATAAAATCATAAAAGAATTACTAGGAAATAATGAGTTTTATGTTTTTTTTTTCTAGCTATTTGTTGATCTTTCCATTTATCCATCTATCCATGCTTCTGTCCGTTCACCCACCCTCCCATCTGCCCTCCTTCCACCATTCGGCCGTCCATCCCTCCCTATGTGTATCTGTTAAGTCATCTATTCGCTCTTCTACCCGTCCACCCACCCACCCACCAGTATCTCTCCACCCTTTCTTCCACGTGTCCATCTGTTCATCTTCCACCTCTCCCTCTCTTACACTTCCCTTTGTCCCAGGAAGCCCCTCAAAGTATGGTACAGTGGTTAAGGGGGCAGACACTCCAGGGACTTGCTTTGTACGTTCAAGTCCTGGCTGTGTCATGCACATTCTGTGTGACCTTGGACAAGTTTTTATGGCTTCTTGTCCTCCTTTATAAAGTGGCGTTAATAATAGTGACCACCTCATGCAATTCTGTCGGGATTTAATAATATAATCCATATGAGATGGTTGGCAAAATGCCTAGCATAAAAGAAGTTCTCAGTAAATATTAGCTATTCTTATCATTATCATTACTCTTGCTTATTTTATAGAGTTGTCAAGATCTGATCAGAAAATGTATAAAAATACTTAATACAATGTCTAGCTATTATAATTACAAATGTTATGATAAATATACATATTTACAATATATACATATATTTGCATACATACAAATAAACACATTTTGTTTATGTTACTGATATCCATCTGTTTTATAAGCTCATTTTAAATGCTATGTTAATGATTGAAAATATTCTGTAGCACATGTATTTGTAATCAAACTGTTACAGCTATTCATTTAAACTATATCAAATTTCTGCTGTTACTAATAATGCTGTAATGAACATCCCTATTCAGAGTTATTTCCTTAGACCAAATGCCTTGAAGTGGAGTTGCTGGTTGTGTGCGGTACACAATTCAGAGCTTACAATATTGCCGCAGTGCCCAGCAAAATGTCTGCGCCACCTTGCACTTCCATCGGGACACGCTGGCCTGGGTTCTCACCCGCCCTGTGTGTTATCTCCGCAAGTGTTTGCCATTCCAGTAGACAAAGCGTAGCATCTCACTGCTGTTTTGTTACTTGTTTTTATTTAATTACCAGCAAAACTTGCCATGTTTTTTTCACCATGCTTATTTCTATTTCTAAAACTATCAACTTAAAATATTTGTGCATTTTTCCATTGAGGTGTTTGCTCTTTTCTTAGTGATTCTGCCAGTTTAAAATTTTAACTTTCTAATAGGAAGGTTTTAGAATTTACTCTTCTCCAATTTGTGAAAATGGGGCATGGCCGGTCAGCAGTGTTCTGAAACTTTCTTTGTGTTTGCTACAACTTCCTACGGACTATTATTGTAGCCCTTTAGCTGGTACCAAATTCAGCCAAGGGCTATTGAACTTGTACCTCTTCCTAGGTGCCCCAGAGACTTCTGACTTCTCCACCTTTTAGTGGGTCCCTTTTCATCTCCATGATGTTTTCCCAGTCCTTCTAAATGCCAAGTTCATTCTGCTCATTGAAGGAAAGTAATATGTAACAATTGGAGGTAACCACATATTTTACTAGGATGGTACGTCTCTACTTGGTGTGGGCTTCTGTTTCTTTGTGCTTCTTTTTAAACTTGTGCTTGTTAGACAGGTCTCTATACAGTGGCATTTGTGCAGGAGATACTTCCTTTTAAACATGGTGAGGAAGCTATCAAAAGATTTCCATTTAACATGTGGAGAAAATCACTTTAGATTTTATGCTCAGAAATTCATCTTCACTAATGGTCTAACAGAAGTCGCCTGACTTTGCTATAAGGGGCAGATAGTATCTATTTTCAGCTTTGCAGGCCAGGGACTCTACTGAGCTCTGTGGTTGTAACACAGAAGCAGCCATAAGCAATAAGTAATTAACATGCCTGCTGTGTCCAGTAAAATTTTACAAAACAGGCAGAGGTCCAGTTTGATTCATGGCCATAGTTCTCTGACTCCTGGTCTAAAGACGAGAAAAGTGTGGTGTAGGAAATGGTGTGGGAGGGGAACACGATTTAGCTCATTGCTATTAACAGGAAAGAGCCTTCAACATACCATGGCCGTGGACTTGATTAGGTAGAGGATTCCCTGGAGAACTGGCTTTCTTTCCCCCAGGCCTTAGAGAATCCAGCTTGGAGAAGATCTGAGTAGAAACCATGTGGGCAGACGAAGGAAAGAAAGGGAGAAGAGCATTCCAAAGGTCTCACTCCGGCAGGGGACCCAGCCATACAGTCTCCTGACGTTAAGGATGGCCCTAAAACATGGTGAATCCCTGCTCCAGGGACACAATATGGGGAGCTGTGTGGGTTCTGGCCCCCGATTTACAGTTCTGAACCCAACAGTTTCCAATTATTCTAAAAACAAGTGATTTTACGTAAAAGGGCTAAACATTAGGTATTTTACTTGCTACTCTTGGTGGATTTTGTTCATTTTTTTTTCTGTTTCTTTGGTTAGTCTTCAAAGGCTCTATTTTTCAGAGACCAACTTCTGAAAATCACCTAACAACCTTTTGGAAAATGACTTACATGCTCTGCAGGCCCTGCCTGTCTGTATTCCCCATGGCCTTGTCATAGCAAGGTAAATAAAATCGGGGCCTCCATTACCTCCGCATAGGCTGCCCTTTTCATAGTAAGCTTCATGAAGTCTAAAAGAATAAAGGAGAAACGTTTGATCTGGCTGTGGCAGGGACTATTGGCAAGAAACGGGACTGGGGGTCATGGGACCTGTGTGACATTGATCAAATCCCTCGTCCTCTGCATGTCTCAATTTCTTCCTCTGTCAAATGAGGGGATTGGACTAAACACAGAATGGTCAGTGTGTGGCAGGTGTCCCATCACTCTGTCCTCGTTGCCTGTGACAGGCATTGCGGCACCATGACTACATTCTTCCTGGTTCCCTGGAGAAAATGCCTTTCCTGCAGGCCTGCTCCAGCTGACCTGTTGCCCCCCAGGCTGGGGATGGTCTCAGAGGCCCCACGTGCTGTCAAAGTTCTGTGATCCTCTCCACCTGTGATCTCAAGCATGTTCTGTGCTTCAGTGGGGATTATTCATTACTTTGGACACATTTATTTAGCTATCCCGAAGTGTATTTAGTCCCTTAAAATGTGAACTTTGCAATTCGCCTATGTTTTCTTGGTGCCATAGTTTTCCGTTTTCTGTCTCGTAGCCTGTTATAAAGTGTCTTTCTGGAGAAAGCTGGGGAGGTGGGGGATAGCTTTCCATTCACCCAAGTTAGTGTTTCATTGTCTGGGGTGTTTTTTTTCTCTTAATGAGAATTTTTGTAAGAGTTTATTTGGACCAAATTGATGACATGCTGGGAAGCAAGATCCTAAAGGCTCCCGCATGGGGAGTTTTAAGATCCTGTGTCTTTAATAGATTTCCTGAGCTAATAATTTGCCTTATTTACTTCCCTAGGCTGTAATCATTATTGTGGCTGACCATTTTGATAAGCTACTTCTGTGAAACATTCTTGTATGAGTGAGAGACACTCTTTAGGTGATTATTTTCCTTAAGCTTGTTTTCAGTTACAGAAAATGATTTTCACAGAAAATTTTTTCTTTTGTTCAAAAAATACCCCTCAAACATTTAAATGCCACAACCTTTCAATCCTGAAAAAAATCTGAATTGATTCATACGTGAAATTTGCCACAGCACTCTTGATTCAGGAAATTTGTGCTTCTCTCTCTCTCTTTCTCTCGCTCTCTCTCTCTCTCTCTCTCTCTCACACACACACACACACACACACACACACGCACGCACACATGCGCACACGCTTTTCCTGGCTTCACAAATGAATTAGTTACTAATTCAGTGGAATGGAGTAGAGGGAAAACAGGAGTAGAAAACTAGGGTGAAGTTGGGGGCATGCTGGCACCCACTCGCTCTCTCACGTATAGACCACAGAGACGGTCTGCAGTTTGGGGGTCTTATTAACAGCCAAAGCCAAGAGGAAAACTTTTTCAGGCTTTTGGTTCACCGTGTCCATAGGATAAAACCATTGCTCAAATAATGCTTCCATTTCCTTGGTATTCAGACCTGACAGGCATTTCTGTTGTGGGTTCTGACATAGGAGGCGCACATGATACAGTTGCCACTGCCTACTATATTTAAATATTGCCTGAGACAAAACAAACAAGTAAATGAAAAAGTCTGGGGTGTCTTTTTTAATAGTTCAATCTAAAGCTCTTATTCTTCTAAATTAAAAGAAAGAGGGCAACTAAAATGCAGGCATCTGAAGGGCATGGCTGATTTAAAGTTTTCTAGTGGGAAGACTATTCACTGAGATGTTTGTTCAAGAGATCGGGCTCTTATTTGGGAAGTCACATAAGCTACAGAGCTCCATGGGAAATTGACTTAAAACATAAATGCATTTTGGAATACTGCGTCCCAGTTCCCTCCCTTCCTTCCTTCCTTCTTTCCTTCCTTCCTTCTTTCCTTCCTTCCTTCCTTCCTCTCTCTCTCTTTAAAAGATTTTATTTATTTATTTTAGAGAGAGGGGAAGGGAGGGAGAAAGAGAGGGAAACATCAATGTGTGCTTGCCTCTCACGCACCCCCTACTGGGGACCTGACCTGACCCTCTATCCAGGCATGTGCCCTGACTGGGAATCAAACCTGCTACCCCTTGGTTTGCAGACCAGCACTCAATCCACTGAGCCATACCAGCCAGGACTCGTTCTTCCTTCCTTTTCCCTCCCTTCTTCCTTCCTTCCTTCCTTCCTTCCTTCCTTCCTTCCTTCCTTCCTTCCTTCCTTCCTTCCTTCCATCCTTCCTTCCATCCATCTTTGACACTCCACTGACTCAATGCTATATCTAATTACACAAGCTCCAAAATACAAAGCATTAACACTTCAATACATTTGCAATAAGTCACCCAGTCTTCACGATTCTTGATCCAGATTTCAGGCACAGAGGATCCTTTCCCAGAATCTTGATTTAGATAGACCATGGTTAGCATGGGCAAATAATGAGCTGGGAGCCTGGTCCAAAAGAGATGCTCAGGGCAGGAGATCTTCACCAAGACTGCCCAGAGCTGCCACTGTCAGTGATGGGTGATTGCACAGAGAGGACGGTGAGTTTGGTCATTACCACCACTTGCAGACTCAGCTTTCCTGGAAGGTCCAGGACTCAATGACCATCTCAAATCCCTGTCTTTATGGTGTCTTTGCTGGAGTTGGAAATAAATAATTGAGCTGGGCTGAGATCAGCTCTTCCAGTATCTCACTGGAATCTGAGGTCTCAGCCATGGAGTAACCGTGAGGTTAAATCACTCTTTACAAAGAGTGATATAAGTGGCATTCTAACGTGGAGTTTGTGAGGTAAACTTGCACTTATTGTCCTCTTTAGTCTTCACAGAAACTATAAATCTGGCAGGGCAAATGTTCTTATCTGCATTTGGAGGTAGGCACCTGAAGCCCAGAAAGTCCAAGTGACTAAGGAGGGCTTTTTATTACTTGTTTTTATAAATTGAATAAAAGAATTAGTCAATTCTTTCAGTGTCTCGGAACTCACTTCATACTGCCCCCTAGTGGCAGCATCCAGTATGGCTCTCATTAAACCCCATCCCTATCAGAGGCTCTGAATGAAGTGAGTTTCATGCTGGGACTTATTTGGAAAGTGTGTTTTCTGAACTTTCTCTTGGAGACTCTCAATTTCCTGGATATCAAAGAGGCCCTCCAAGAAAAAAGTAGGTTTTGTGGAACTCAGCAATTCCCACTTTAAAAAAGTATATCACAGTGCCTATAGAAGAATAAAGAACACACTTTGGAAAATCATGTTGTAGAGGCACCTCTTTAAGGATAAGACCCAAAAACTGTCCTGCATTCATCTTAGATTGCCTTGCAGTTGGTATAGTAGGAACTCAACAAATTGTTGAAAATACTAAATTGGTCGTATGCCTTGGATTATTCAGAAGATTCCACATGTCAGAAGGAATGCTCCATTCTTTCCCTACCTGCTCAGACACTTGTCAGACATGTTACCATTTTTTGCACCAGAAAATACTGTCCAGGGAGAAGCAGGAGTGATCAGTGTTACAGAGAATTGTGTTCTGTGGTTGTAAATACCAGAGACCACGGTTGAACAGGCCTTGGGTTATACTTATGGTCCTGACCTGATGAACAGGCCACACTTTAGGTCCCCATATGACCAAGCAAAGTAGCAACATACTCAAGAATGAAGTGCTTTAAAAATACCAGCTCCTATGATGGGCTAGTAAGAATGCAAACACTTGTATGTATGCATGTTGCTTAAAGCTTCACTCAACCTTGGAAAGTTGTCCCTATCATATTGTTGAAGAAAGTAAGACTCTGAGAGCACTGCTGGTACTTAGTACAGTTTTGACTCCTCATGTATAGCCATCGGCTCAAAGCTCTGTGACCTTGTGCAAATTACTTAACCTCTCTGTGCTTCAGTTTCCTTTTCTGTGAAAGGAGGATAATAATATTATTTCCTGCTAAGGTGATCATAAAGATCATAAAGATTAAATGCATTAACACATGCATATATTGCTGAGAGCAGTGGCAAGCACAGAAAGCACTCAGTGAGAATTAGCTGTTATTATTATATATATTCCTTTCTCACATATACACACAGTGTATATGCGTGCACACATATGCACCCTGGTCTCACCCAGCTTACTCAGCAAGATTGCTTTTGGATGGCATTTGACTGTTTCCAAAAATCAAATCTACTTTCCATGAACAAAGATTGTTTTCATCATAAAGTTTATTCAAAGGGGTTGTGTTGCTTCCTCTGAACGTAATTCTCATGGAGGAGACCGAAAATATTTTTGGCAAATAAGTATTTTGGCAAGTAAATCTGGTTTGAGTGAGTCACATTATCAGATGTCTACTTTGAAGAGAAAAACAGTAATTTCAGTGTACAAATTATTGTCTCATTACTTTATTACACACCGAAAGAGAGTTTGGGGTATAATGTTTAAAAAGTATAACAAAACCACTACAAGTTGTTCTGTCATTTAGCATTTAATTAAAAATAACTAGGAAAACAACTAATTGAAATGCTCAGTGCAATTTTATTTTTAATTCAACAATATGTTGACTGAGTTTTCCAAATTACTAAAAGCATTCAGGCAGTTCTGGGAATTTGGATGTAGTAACCCTTCAGCTCTTTTTTATTTAGACTGTTGGCATTTTACACTGGTGTCAACTACGATAATTATTTTTCACAGATATTAAACTTAATAGAGCAATTGCTAAACACATTTCTGCATTTGGCTCTCCAAGATAAAGTTTGTAAAATTTGCAAGCTACGAACAGTAACTTGACTGTGTACTTGCCTGACAATTGTCTAAGAAATTTGCCCTCAGTGAACAAGAGGGGGAGATAACGAGACCAGACGTGGAAGTCATCGCAGTTCTCGTTGTGGACAATCTCCACCCCTGAGTTCCGTGTGAATTAGTCATCGTAGACTAAAAACAAACAAGCAAACTAAATAGATGAGCCTCACAGCCACTAGAGCTAGTTAGATATTCAAAGGAAAGGTCTGTTTTGAATATGTTATAAAATCACACAAATACATATGTATTGGCATCAGCAGTTTTGACAGATGTGGCTTAAAATGGGAGAACAGCACAAATACAGGGTCCGGCACAAATGAAGCACAATTGTTATTGCAAAATCTTTTATTAAAAAATCATAAGCATGTCATTCTGTAACATAACAATATCACACTCAAGCACACCATATGACATCTTAGGTGAAATGTTCAAGTTAAAACTATTATGACACCCATATTATTACCCTACCAACCACACTCAGGCAGGTGTCATTTCTGCCGGACCCTGTACACCCAGGCAATTTTGATGTGGCCTAAGAAATAGCAAGTGATGTGAATGACATGGGGAACCTTCATTCCAAACGGAAGTGACTGCAAAGTAGACAAGGTTGGAATGTGGACTGAATCGGTCATGGGTTTCTAGTAACTGGTGATCTACAAACGTGATTCATTTATGATAAAGCAACAATTTTCTCTGTGGCTAATTGCTGTGAATCGAACGTTTGTGTTCCCGCAAATTCATGTATTGGAGCCCTCATCCCCAGTGTGGTGGTATTTGGGGGTGAGGCCCTTGGGAGGTAATTAGGTCACGAAAGTAAAGCTCTCATGATGGCGTTAATGCTCTTGTAAAAGAAGAGGCTCCAGAGACATCTCTGTCTGCCACATGAGGACATAGCCAGACCAGAACAGGTTCTCACCAGGCACCACATTTACTGGCACCTTGATCGTGGATTTCCCAGCATTCAGAGCTATAGGAAATAAGTCTTTGTTATCTGAGCCATCTAGTCTATACTATTTGTTATAGTGCTAAAGTGACTATAAAGTAAGACAGTAACACCTGGGGAAATAAAATATACCAAGCATTCCCAAGGTGATGAAATGGCTTTCTCTTTGGCACGTGGAAAATCAACCTTTTTATTTTAGAATTGGGTTGGGTATACTTGCCAGGTCTGGGCTGTTCCCTGATTCCTCTAGGCAAGATCCCAGGAAGCCACGTCCTGCACCTTACAGGAAACTCTGTAAAGGCAGGTGGCCTTCAGTCATTCGGCAATGCACATCAGCAAGCAGGGGTCTGGTCACATAGGGCCTCCTCTGGACCTCAGGTACACTCATCACTGCATCCTGAGCACACTTGCCTTCTTTCCACTTGACACATCTCCAAGCTCCAGCCTTTACAAGCCACCTTCTTTTCACTGCTTCACCTGGGTCCAAGTCAGGTCTTTCTGCCCCCACCAGCACACTCCCATTTCAGTAACCTCCCTTTGGTCTTCCTGCTCTCCCCTAAACTAATCTGCATAGAGCAACCAGACACCCCCCCTCCCGTTTCTGCCCGACCTGTCATTTCCTGTGTGAGGAAGCAGTCTAGTCCTTTGCCTGGAGGCACTTATCCATCAGTTCTTTCATTCAGCAATGAGTACACATGCTGCGCAGGTGTTGCTCTTCACAACGGACGGTAGTTGGGATAGAGCTCAGACTCGAAAGCAACGACATTTTAGTGGAGGAGACAGCCAACTAACAAATAACAATGTAATTCAGGTAGGGATAAAATCAAGGAAGAGAAATAAGAGTGGAAAGTGATGGAAATGCTACGGATCGGATGGCCACAGTGGGCCTTCCCATAGGGTCACATTTGAGAAAAACTAAAGTAAGAGGGCAAGCTCTACAAACCTGGGGGAGCACGCACTAGCCAGAGGCAGCCAACAGCCCCTGCCTGTAGGTCTGAGGAATGCCGCAAGGGAAGGAGAGGCTGGGGACTGGTGAGCAAGGGAGAGAGCAGTGGTGGTGGGGGGGGGATGAGGAGGTTGAACTTTATTGGCTGTGATGTGATATATTTTTTCATTCAGGTCAAATTTACGTGACATAAAATTACTCAATTTAGAGTGAATAGTTCAGTGGCATTTAGAATATTCACAATGTTGTGAAACCACCGACTTCATCTAGTTCCAAACCGTTCGCATCATATCCCACAGTCAGTCTCCAAACCCCCTACCTCCAGCCCCTGGCAACCGTCAGTACTGTTTTCTGTCTCCATGGATTATGGATTTACCTAATCTGAGAATTAAAACACAGATACATTCATGTGCTTAACAGAGATACTTTCTGGCTTAACATCACTCCTTTCCCATCATAAGTAGGCTCAAACCCAAACTCCTTAGCATCCTCTTAATTATCAGGCTCCTCCCCAGTGTTCTGTTTTACTTCCAACCAATCTTTGCTTTGCTCTTTAAGACCCAGCCTCACTGGTTCTTCCCACTGTCCTTTGAACACACAGGACCTGGTTACTGCCCCAGGGCCTTGGCCTATGTTGTTTCTTCAGCCTCGAATCTTTGCATGACTGGTGCTTCCTTGCCATTTAGCTCTCAGCTCAAATATCACCTCCTAAAGGGCCCTTCCCTGATTACCTCATGTCACCACCCTGTATTATTTTCTTTGTATCACAGGTCACTATCTGATGTTATTTATTTTATCTGTTTCCCTACAAGAACCAAGTTTTCATGGAAAGCAGCAGGCTTATCTTCCTTATTCACTGGCATATTTCCAGCGTTTCCTATAACAGTGCCAGGCCTGTTGATGTTGGGATAGTCCAGGTCCTCTCTAAAGCAGACACCAGGGCAGGAGGAAACTGCCAGGGCTTTGTTAGGGAAATTCCTGGGAGAGAAAATAAGGAAGGAACTAGGAGGCTGGGAGAGAGATCAGACGGAGATGCCAGTCTGACCTCCAGTAAAGGAAGAGAGTCTGAGTGGAGGCACCTGAGATTGTTGTGCAGTCCTGAGAAGTCCAGCAATGCTGTCAGGGGGTTCTTGGGCCAAAGCTGCCCAAAGTCATGAATTCCCCAGTAATGTCACTGCTTTGGTATCCTTGTTACACTCAGTAAGTGGCTGGGAACAGCATGTGGAAGAATGGCCTTGGCAAGAAATGTGGCAGTGGACTTCAGTGAGCAACAGCTGGGGTCAGTAATTAATACTTTCCCTTCAGTTAGGGATCATGGCCACCACAGAGGTGTTAGTTCAAAGTGTTAGTTCAGTGAATGAGTAATGAATAAATGAGTGACTGAAAGAATTACTCACTCATGATATGTTTATACCTTCCCCTTCCTCATGTTTTCAGACTCACTTTTGACTTTGTTAGCTACTTTTTGATTGAGCATCTATTATGTTCTAAGTCATTTGCCTGCAAAGCCTCATTTGGTTTTCATAACAACCCTAGGTACCATTTTTATCCATCCTCATTTCATAGATGAGGAGGATCAGGTTCCAATAGGTTAAGTTGCCCAAGCTCAGAGGCTACTAAGTGGCAGAGCTCTGTCTTCTAAAGTTTATACTTTAAGTCCGTACCTGTATTGATGGATAGTGGATACAGGTAGAAAAAGATGCCCTGCCCTTCAGAGGAGGGTCCTGAAAATGTCAGGGAGCTGGGAAGGAAGAATGAATCCCTGGCTTATGCCAGGTGACCAAGATGTGCATTTATGGATTTGAATTGGTCATTCCTTCATTCATTCCTCATTCAGCTGTCATTCATTCATTTAGCAAACACTTCTCAAACACCTTTGCATGCCAGTCCATGGACTAAGTGTTTTTTTATACTTTATTTTAATTTTAAATATTTTATTGAATTTATTGGGGTTACTTCAACTTTATGTTTTTAAAGCACTTATCGCGGAAGCTGTGTGGGCTTTTAAGCACTTGAAGTGTGGCTGGTCTAAACCGAGATGTGTTGTGAGTAGCAAATACACACCGTGTCTCAAAGAGTCAGTATGGAAAATAACAGTAAAAAGTAAATCTCACAAACAGATTTGATGTTGTTACATATTAAAACGATCATTTTGAGTTACATAAAGTTAAATAAAATATATTAAAATGAACCCCACCTGCTTCTTTTTACTATTTTAATGTGAGCTGTTAGACAATTTGAAAAGCACCTCTGGCTTATTGTATAATTCTCCTATGTGGTTCTGGTGTACCAGACAGAAGAGACCAGCACTTTAATAATGCAGAGGGCTCTGAGAACACAGAGCGAGGAGCAAATGACTGTGAGGAATGGAGACAGAGATGGCGCATTTGAACTAGACCTTGATTGGATTTTGTCCAGTGAGTAAGTGGGGAATGACAGTGCGGGCAGATGTCAAGGCATGACAAAAGCATGGGGCAGTGAAGACAAAAGCTGCTTCCAGCGGCTTGGGACCGGGATCCTGGACCAGAGTCTTGCCTCAGTTGGGTTCCCTGGGAAGCAGATTCTGAGCTGAAGTTTTGTGTGTGTACTTATCAAATTGCTTGTTTATTAAAAAAATGCCTATCCATTGCTTAAAGCACCATCCTGATACACCAGGGTTGCGAGTTTGATCCCTAGTCAGGGCACATGCAGGAATCAACCAGTGAATGCGTGAATAAGTGAAACAATAAATTGGTCCTTCTCTCTCTCTCTCTCTCTCTCTCCCTTTTCTCTCTCTAAAAAAAAAATCAATAAAATTTTTTTATAAAGTGCCCTTGCCTTCAGCTAGTATTTGGATATGGGCTGTCTGGTGAGAGGGGGAACCCTCAGGGGAGGTGGCCCTCTGCAGCGGAGGCAGTCAGTGGTGGGGAGACAGGACAGAGTGCTGACACAGTGGCCCTTCCTTCCTCTGTGCTTGGTGCACAGGGTCTTGCATTAGCTGAGTGGATAAGAGGAAGATCAGGTCTCTGTCATATCAGGTGGGTACTTTGGAGTTTGTATAAATTACAGCCAAGGCAGTGGTGAATTTGTATGTGTAATGCATTTACCCATGGCCCCTAGAGTACACTAGAAGACAATTTCTTGGTGTTTAAAAGATTATCCTTTTAATAATTCATTGATTTTAACAACACAATACATCAATGGTTTACACCAAAGCCATGTTTTATCTGCAATGCGCTTCTAAATTGAAAGGTGCCATAAAATAGCACTTAACTTTCAGAATCCTTATGTTATCTAAAGCTCAGTTTCATATTTGTTTGATGATAACAAATATCCTGTCTATTTTATTATCTAGCATGAGCTCTAATTTAGGAGCTCAGGAATAAATGAGGTGGTGCCTGCAGGTGGATAACACGTGTGTGTGTGGTGAAATGTGTGGGTGAGTTTGAACTTATAGTTTATTGATAGCATTTTCACATCAGTTGATAGGCAGTAAGACACATCTGCATTCTTGTCTCAACTGATCCATCAGGTGTGACCTTCTGATACCAAATATGTGGGGTTTTTCACACCAAGCAATTTCCCAACTGTCTGGACATAACTGGGTGTCCTGACACTAATTCCCCAGAGTTATCAGAGACCCCTCGGGTTAAGGGTCAAGTCCCAAAAGGCTGTCCTCACTTCAGATGCCAGTCACAAGTAGTGAGTCCCCAGGTTACCTATGCTTTTGTCAACTTGACTAATTGAGGGTTCCCACACACTCCTTCTCAGGCTTGATAATTCACTGTAATGACTCTCAGAACTCAAGGAAATGCTTTGCTTGCAGTTACTAGTTTATTATAAGGATATTGTAAAGGATACAGAGGGAGAGATATGGAGGGTGAGATCTGGAAGTGTCCCGGGCTCAGGAGCTTCTGTCCCCATGGAGTTGGGGTGTGCTACCCTCCTGGCACATGGATGTGTACACCAGTCTGGGAAACCCTCAAACCCCATACTTCATGGATTTTTATGGCAGCTTCATTGTGTAGATCGGACTGAGTATTAACTAAATCTCAAGCCTGTCTCCCCTCCCAGGAGGATGGAGGTGGAGTGTGGACGTGTCACGCTTACTATCGTGGCTAGGTCTTTCTGGCTAGGCCTTGTCAATGGCCAGGACCAGCCCCCTTCTGAAGCTCTGCGGGAGCCCATCAGTAGTTGCCTCATTAGAAAAGAAGATGCTCTCATCACCCAGAAAATTCCAGGGGATTTAGGAGCTCTGTGTCAGGAACTGGGGCAGAAGCCAAATACAGGGTCCAGCAGAAGTAAGGCCTGCTTGAGTGTGGTTGGTAGGGTAATAATATGGGTGTAATAATTTATAGTTTTAATTTGAACATTTCACCTAAAATGTCATATGGTGTGCTCGAGGGTGATACTGTTATGTTACAGAATGACATGCTTATGATTTTGTAATAAGAGATTTTGTAACAAAAAGGGGTGTTATTTGTGCCGAACCCTGGCACAAAATATACTTCTTATGTCACAGCATTCCTTTGACAACAAAGGTATAGACCGAGAATCTCCTTCTTTAAGAAAAACAAAGTTATGTTTTCAGCATAACTAGAATTGAGAACTAATCAGATTTTCTTTCTATATGTTCTTATTTGTCTCACTATATCCTGGAACCTGGAATTCTGGGTGATGGGTATGTACAAGTGATTTCAAAGGCAGAAGTGTCACCAGTGTCCCCCATTGCCTTGAGAATGAAGATCAAAACTATATGGTCTAAGCCATTGGCCTTCTCTACCTCTCCTGCCCATTTTACATCTCTCTCTCTCCCTCTTCCCTCTCTCTCTCTCTTACCCAGAAACTTGACCCTGTGTTCACTTTCCCAAACATGCCATTCAGAACTATAGTAACTTTTTTTTCCTACCCCCGTGCCTTTGCACCTGTGCCAGGAATACTTTTTCCTGACTCCCATTTAGATCATGAGTTCTTAAATTCCACTTAAATGATAATGCCTCCAGAAAGAAAAGCCTTCTCTGACTCTCTGATCAGTTCTGAAGGTTCCCAGTCCCACAGCACTTCCCCTTTTCATAGTGCTCCCCAACTCACTGATATCTTTATTCCTGAGGGGTGTAGTAAAAACCAGGAGGGAAGACTCTTGCTCATCCACAGCATAGCCGGCTTGGTGCTCACCACATGGAGAGTGTGAATAAGTGAATGACCATAAGAAGAAATAAAATATCACAGACAAGCCAAGCAGAATAAACTCTGGAGCTGAGTTTTACTTGGATATTGATGATCATTACTGCAAGAGTTTCAGCAAATTGATGAGGCTGCAAGGCAGTTTGCCCTGGTTCAAGGAGTACACCAGCAATGAAAGAGAGAAGACAGATAGGGAGTAAACTCTATCAAAAAGCTCGGCTGCCTTGGAAAGTTAAGAGATAGGGAAATAACTTCAGAGGTGGGTAGAATTGAAAAGGGGCTTTTTACTTTTTCAGTTTCTCAGAATAAATAAGCCTTAAACATATTTGTAAGCTGCTGGGAAGTAGCCAGTAGAAAGGAAGTCATTGAAGATGGAAGAGAAAAAGAGGGTAATTGATAGAGCAATGTCCCCAGGGAGACATGAGGGATGACATCAAGAGGATGGGTCAAGAGGTGAGACTGAGAGAGACCAGTGCCCAGGCAGGTGATATTTCTGCCCAGCCCTTCAGCTTTGGTGCAGAAGAGGGAGGAAAGCATCAATCACTTCCTTTCTGGCTGGGTAAATGCCAAGAAATTCTACGGCAGAAACTTCCCCAGGCAGGAGGCTCGGAATTAATTGTGAGGATTAAACATAAACCAAATGGAGCAGGAAAGTCCTAAGCACTAAATTCCAAGAATAGAGCCTTTCCAGATCAAGAATATGCATCTTAGAATGATCAGGTAGCCCCTGAAGCTGCAGGGCATCCCTCGGTACTTGGAGATCACATTAATGTCTCCTCAAAGATTGTTTCACGTGGGCCAAGATGTATATTGATTTTTTTTTTTTTTGGCTGTGATTACACTTCCAGAAAGAGAGCATGATCTCTGGAATCTGTTTGGGGAGTAAAAATGTCTGTACAGGAGAAAAGGATGTTTTTTGACCTTCTGCTGGTGTTGTCTCGTCATTGTCATAGCTTGTTTGCAAGGCCCCAAATTAGGAACCTTCTTGCAGTCCTTCCAATATGATTTACCTGATTAGCAAAATCTTTGTGGAATGCAGAGGATTAGCCTGAGGGTCTGTGTGTGCATGTGTGTGTATAAATGAATAAATGAGATTCTTGGGTAGCCAGAGAGCAGAGCTGAGGGTAAGCTGACCTTGTGTTTTCTCTAGAATCATGGCAATGGGCCAAGATAGCAGTGCCAAATTAAAATATAAATATTTGGTGAACAAGCAAGTGCATGGGTGAATGCAAGAATGAGTGGATCAGAGAATGAATGAGACTACTCATTGTTCTCTAGGCTCTGGAAGGCTTTACTCCCCAAACGGGCATAGTGCCTGGGACATGGTAGATACTTGATATTCTTCATGTAATCAATGGATAAATAGCAGTCATGCAGCCAACCAACATTTGTGGGTTAAATGAATTAATACTTGATAAATACTTATAACAGAATTTAGCATATAATAATAAGTGCAGTGAAAGTGTTAAATAGAAAAAATGGACATCAGCCGCATACCAGACCCTGTGCCAATTTCCGGGATATAACAAAGCAGAACAGACACAGGTCTTGTCCTCAGGGAGGACATTTAGAATCCAATAGATGGTTTCATTGCCCTTGTAGGACATCGTTTCCATCACTTCCATCTGTAGAGAAGGTTTTCTGTGCCGATGGTTTTCACACACAGGACCCCTAGTCCTCCCAGAAAATCTGAGATGTATTAGCAACCTCATTTTCCTGAACAAAGTCTTAGAGACGTCTTTTAGTGATTTTCCCAAGGTCGCTCAGAGCTATTGGGAGACAGAGCTAAGAATCAAACACACCTCTAGTCTGATTCCAAAGCTTGGGCCATTTTCCCCTTATTAAACTGTCTCTAATATGCCCATTTTAACATGAAGAACTAAAAGGCTCATGCTGTATTTGACGTGATTTGTGAAGGTTTGACAGCCATTTTTCATAATACACATAGACTTTACATATTTTTGTGCCTTAACCTTCTAAACCAGTGAAACCCAGTTCTTTATGTTCTGAGGGTATTCTCCTTCTAAGTTTAAAATGATCAAACCTACTGGGAAGAAGGGTTCCCTTAGGAGTCGCTTTATAAAATAAACAGAAATCAATTTTGACTTGTTTTTTAATCATGATAAATGAAGCCATGTTAGGGGGGGAAAGTCCCAGCATTAGTTGAGGATCATTTTCCCAGGATGCACTGGTCTTTGACAAGCAATTAAGAAGCCCTCTGATTGTGGCTGGCAGTGCCACGGCTCAGCACACTCCTGATTAATTCTTATTTTCATTCCTTCCTTGGGATTTATTTACTCATTTCACCTGGAATCTGTTTAGCTTCTTAACCTTTTCCTTCCCCCTTTCCTCATGCGCTTTTTTGCTTGGCTCCCTACACCTTCACCTGCCCACTAATCAGCGTCATGCTCATTTCTGCTGGTGAAATGCCCTGGCGTGCTGTCATTCACTTGCTGTTCATCCATTCATTCACTTAGTTTTTCTTCCTTTGGAGTCTTTCATGGTGGACTTCTCCATCTGAGACCACCTTGGTTGACCTTTCCTATTTCCGTCTAGGTGTGCTTGCAAAATCCAGAGAACATCTTACTTGGGTTACTTGGAGGGAGGGGTTCATCTGATGTGATCTAGCTACGGCAGGTTTGGAAACACATAGCAGTGAGAAGTTTGAAGTCTGAACAAAATTGATGAGTCTTGAGAAGCTACAAAAGATGGAATCAACATCTTAATCTTCATGATTATCAACCGTTGAGACCTTTGTCCAGTCCAGGCACTGTGTCTGAATCTTTCATCCATTATCTCTCTTAATCCTTGCAGCAACCCTATGAGGAAGTTCATGGGATAAGGGCCTCGTTTTATGGACAAAGTGACTGATGCTTAGAAAATTTAAATCACATGAGCCTCTGTCTGAATTATTAATAGGATGCCGCACAGCAGACATGACCTCACACATGACGTCCACAACAGCAGCAGCACTGGACACCTTGGCTAGGTGGAGTTTGCAAGGACACCCTACTGAATCATGAGTTCCGCAGAGCTGAGACCTATAGCACGCCACCCTTCGTGGCCTGCCCTACCTGGGGACAGAAGTGACTTAGTGGATGTTTGGCCCTGTGAAGAGTTTTCAAATGCTCTGCTTGTCTCCAGTGGACTGTCTAGCACACACAGAGGGAGCGCTGTGTCGTGGTCTCTGAGTCTGTCCTCAGCTCTTCCTCCCACCTGTTAATAATCCCTCCCAGATGCCGACCCCGGCTGCACACCCTGCCACCACTGGCACTTGAGCCCTTGCCTCGTCCTCTCAGTGATTCCGGTTTTCTAGTCCTGACCGCCTCTGGGAAGTGCTTCTCCCAGTTCAGTTGCCCTGGAAACTTTTCCTGTGGAGCCCAGACTCAGTATATTTTGTCTCACTTTAGGGGAAAGTACACACAGGAAAAGGGAAATGGACGATTACACTGTGCGGCTTGTGTTAGGGGCTTTACAGTGACTAGCCTGGAATAATACTTAAGCATCTTAATGAGGCAGGTTTATTACCTATGTTTCATACATGAGCACACAGGTTTGCAGAGGTGATGTAGATTGCTGAAGTCCTGTTAGCTAGGAAAAGGCGAATAAGCCTTGGTCCCTGGTTAGCTTGGTTTCTCTCTGTCCTCTGCTCTCCTGGAAGTCATAGGATACTGTGATTTCCTTCTAAACTGCTTTTCCCATTAAAATTATCTCCTGTCATTAAAATATTTAAGCACACAAATTAACTGGCACTAATTATGATATTTCAAAAGATGACGAGCAATTTAGAGTGAGGTTTAAAGGAAAAAAAAAGCACCTAAATATAACTTGGCATTTTTCCTAATAAACAGAAACCTTTGTCAATCATAACTTTATCTAACGCTGATCTGCCTCAGGTCTAAACAGAAGAGAACATTATGACTCATCTACATTTGGAGGCTCAGAAGCATGTAAATGTTTTTGGAAACATTTTTGGAAACCCAAAGCCATTGCAAGTAGCTTTCTATTGAGTCTCTAATCTTCCCTCTGAAGAGAAGTAGAAATGATGACTTTCAGCTTAAATTGGGAGATGCTGAGGTTTCTCCCAGACACTCTCATTAATTCACATCCCTCCAAATCCTTTGTCCTTTTTCACTTGGTGGTAAATTAAGGTAGAGACTAGGAAGGTGTGGTCTGGGGGGAAGGGCACTCTATTTGGATGTACGATCATGCATCGTGGTCTTTGTTCTGCAGTTGGTGTCACTCAGCTTCACCTCCCGTCGGAGCAGGAATCACGTTAACTAGTAGTCCATGTTTACCAGGGACAGCCTGTTCCTGAGCAGCTGGGTGGCTTGACAAGCAGGCCATCACTCCTTTTGGGCCATGAGGAGAGGGCAGCATTTGAACTAGGAGAACCTGGCTTTCCTCCATGGCTCTCGCATCCCACAGGCTTCGACTCTACTTGCTGCACTTTGACTCTTCCCGAGAAATTTCTCGCTGAGTCTGTGAAACAAATAGCAGCAATTTTCCAGGGGGAGTGGGAGGGAGCAAAGGCAGCCCCGTGAGCACGGTGAACGGAGATTGCTGCTGGCAGTTCCCCAGAACCGCCCCATATATTGAAAGGAAAGGAAGAGGCTGAGAATCACTGTTCTGTGGATTGTTTCTAGACCTGCTTATTTTACGAATCATGATATTGGGGCCTAGGGAAGCTAAGTAACTTACCCAAGGTCACACAGCGTTTCATAATGTAATCTAAACACTTAAGAGCAAAATTGATTTTGTTTTATATCTGACAGTTATTTTTAAGGAAAGGTTACCATAACAAAATGATTAGAGTGTTACGAAATGAATCCTATGTGTGTGAGAATTGTTATACAAATTTAAAAACAACTCATAAAGAAAAATTAGAACTCTCTGAACAAAAATGTTCAAAATAGTAACTAAGAAAATACAGGGTCCGGCGTAAGTAAAGCCCCTGAATTACAAAATCATAAGCATGTAATTATTTAACAACAATATCATACTCAAGCACACCATATGACATTTTAGGTGAAATGTTCAAATTAAAACGATAGATTATGACACCCATATTATTACCCTACCAACCATGCTCAAGCAGGTGTTACTTCTGCCGGACCCTGTGTGTTAGAGACCATGCATCCCTTGGAGCAGTGCTGTCTGATGTAAATTTAACGTAAAACACATAAGTGAATTTACATTTTCTAGTAGCCACGTTAAAAAAATGAAAAGAACCAGATGAAATTAGTTTAATGATGTGCTTTAATCCAGTGTATATAAAATAGTATTGTTTCAATATATGGTTAATATAGTAAGTTACTGGGTTATTTACTCCTCTGTACTGTCTTTGAAATCCACTATGTGTTTATTTCATACTTTGCGCACATCACAGTTTGGACCAGTCACCTCTCATGTGAATGACCAGTTGGTTTCTACTCTGTCTCTCTGTGTTGTATCTCTCCTCTTTTTTTAAAAAATATATTTTATAGATTGTTATTCGTGTTGTCCCAATTTTCCCCCTTCACCTCGCTCTACCCAGCACCCCCATTCCCTCCAGCATCCCCTTCCCCTTAGTTCATGTCCATGAGTCATGCATATATATTCTTTGGCTTCTCCACTTCCTACACTGTTCTTAACATCCCCATCTATTTTGTACCACCCAATTTGTGCTTCTTGTTCCCTGTGCCTTTTCCCCCATTCTCGCCCTTCCCCCTTCCAGCTGATAACCCTCCATGTGATCACCATATCTATGATTCTGTTTCTGTTCTACTTGTTTGCTTAGTTTGTTTTTTTAGATTCAATTGTTGATGGTTGTGCATTTATTATAATTTTAATGTTCATAATTTTGATCTTCTTCTTTTTCTTACATAATTTCCTTTAACATTTCCTATAATAATGGCTTGGTGATGATGTCTTTCCATAAGGACACCAGGCATTGGATTTAGGGCTGGCCCTAGTCTAGTATGACCTTATTTTAATGTAATTACATCTGCAAAGATCTATTTCCAAGTAAGGTCACATTCTGAGATTCTGGATGGACATGGGTTTGGGCAAAGGGGTGAGGATACCACTCAACTTAGTACAGCTTCCAGTAAAGGTTTTCTCCCAAGAACCTTCAGTGGGTCTATCAGTAACTTAATCTGAAACGTAGAATTTTAGAAACAGAAAGGGTATTTGACAATCACCTAGTTCAGTGGAATCCTTTCTTTGAAAGGCGTTTTCATCACAATTTAGTCCAGAACAAAAACAGAATGAAGCACAGCTATGTGTTAGGGGGAGGAGAAGAAGGGCAGAGGGACCTGTGACCCCCTCCCTTCGCCACTCACGAGGCTCTCAGAAGACTTGCTTAGCATCCCTAGGGCCCCATCAACCCCTCTTTAATCATAGCCCATTTATTATATAGATCTAGAGCAAATGTTGGAGAGATGCAGCGAGTTCTCCAAAATCATACCACAACTTGAACCTGAGCCTTGCCTCAGCTATGAAATGTCCAGACCCTGGACACATCTATCTCTCTGTTACTAGCAGGGATGGGTGACAGAAGCCAGTGGTATATTTTTCTTTGGAAAGAAAAACGAAACATTGCAAAAAGCAAAACATTTGCAGAGCATCTTCTGTTTTGCAAAACTGTAAAAGAAAGTTCATGGTGAGGTCAAAGCCATGACAACATCTGCTGCCTCCTGTGGATTTTCTGTCTCCAAGTAGAGGAAGAGCTCAGCCCAGCCACCTCTGGGTCTGTGTGTGAGGGGGCCCCTGTCAAGGACTCTGTTCTCAGTTCTTCCTGCCACAGCGAGTCTGCCTGGGATCTGCTCCAGTCCCATTTTTCAAGAGCATTTTGAGTCCCTCCCCTCAAAGTGGAGACAGTGTATCTTTGAATCCAAACCCTGGTCTGAGCCTTCCAAATTTCTTTCTTAAAAAATTTAGCTCCTTCAAGTTTTTTTTAAAATTAATAGCCTTAATATTTTAGAACAGTTTTTAGGTTTACAGAAAATTGAGCAAATAATACAGAGAGTTCCTATATATATGTACTCACCCTACTCATACCTTCCTCTATTAATAACATTTTACCTTAGTGTGGCGCATTTGTTAGAATTGATACAGCCATATCAATACGTTATTGTTAAATAAAGCCCATAGTTTACATAACGGCTCACTCTTGGTGTTGTGCACGCTGTGGGTTTGGACACACGCATGAGGCATGTGTCCATCTACGGGAGCAGGCAGTGCAGTTCCACTGCCTTAAAGATCCCCTGTGCTCCGCCCACTCCTCTCCCTGTTCCCCCAGGTCCCCTCACAGCTCATTTCTTTCTCATCACTGAAGGACATTCCGTTGTATGGATGTTCCAACTTACTTTTCACGATTTTCACCTGTAAAACCACTCTCTGTGTGTACCTGAAGCCAGATCTACAGCAAGAGTAGAGGGTCCTTCACGGGCACAGCCTGTTCTGCAGGAGGAAACCCACCCAGCCCCAGGCCATGTGCCTGCCGACTTGCCATGTGTCTGAAATATGCTGCTACTTCTCTCTACCACAGTTCCAGAAGGTTTTTGTTTTTTGTTTTTTTGTTTTACTTAATTTAAGACAATACATTATTTGGGAACATAGATGTTGGGTTTACTGTGCTCCTGGTTCTATCAGATCACACTATCTTTAGCTTGTAGAAGGATCCCGAGAAAGGGGATGTAGGGGTGGGAAGAGGCGAGGAGAGTTTTGAAATGAGGAAGGGACAAGAACACATTTGGAAGCTCGACATTGCCCAGGATATTGCTCTGTGGTTGCTAAGGGTGCTGAGTAGATAGAACTTGAGAGAAAAGGTGACTTCCTATGGAATTAACATTTCAAAACAGTCCAGAAAGTGCCAGATGCAAGGCCAAATGGACCAGCTAGTAGTGAACATTCCTCCCACATGGACAGGGCTGCCCAATGCATGGCTGGTGCAGCTTGTGGGGTCAAAGGTGCACCTTCCTGTAATAAACATGAAGATCCAGGTTAGCATAAGCTCCAGCAACCAACTGCCATGGGCAACAGTTGAATGCCCTTTGAAAACATGTATTAAAAAAAAAAAGCTTGGAGGCTAAATATGGGCTCATTTTGATTTTAATAATTCAGAAAAACAGAAGTCCCCTTTTTCTCCCTGTAACCATATTCACAGAGGTAGCCTCATTATTAGTGGGTGGACATCCTTCCAGAGCGTTTTCTGGATGTTTAGATACACATGTATATGGCCATTGATGCACAGAGGTTTGTGATATGGGGAAGATATATATGATCCTACTATTTGAAGTTTTCTGCAATTTGCACTTAAATTTTTAAGTCCTTTTTAACTGCTGCATAATATTCTTTCAAATAAATGTATTTACACATGATATCCACATGAGGAGATAGGCATTTATTCCCAATTTTTACTATTACATACGTTGTAGAAGTATTAATATTTACCAGTATCTGCCTCTTTTCTACTTCCTGGCCATAAGAGATGATAAAAGATTATACTTCCCTAGCTTTTTGGTGTTAGCCGTCTCCATGTCACTGGATCCGACCACTGAAGTGTGCAAGTGGTCTGTGTCACTTTCAGGCCAAAGCATGTAAAGTGTCAGTACTCAGTTCTCCAGTCCTCTTTTCCATTTCATTAGATGCTGTCTCTTGGTTACCTGGTCCTTAGGTGTCTGTGATCACCAGAATCCCGCTGTTGACTTGCACAAGACAAGGGGCATAGAAAAGAAATAAATCCTCGTTCGCAGTCACAGAGACTTTGGAGTTCTTTGTTATCACTGCGCAGCCTGGCCTATCCTGGCTGACCCTCAGCAATGAGCAGCTTTGTGTGTGCTGCCTTCTGCACAGATGACAGCATTTCTCCGGAATAAATGTCTATTGCGAAGTCAAGGCATTCAATTGCTTTTAAAGCATCTTTTTATACATCCAGCCTCTACCTTTTGTCCCTTGGCCCCTGTGCATCTCTTGATTTTAGACTCCTTTCTATTATTTATTCATGGTTTATTAGATAAATGTCTTCCCCAGACAAACCAGGAGCTCCCTGGAGTCTGCCGATTCTTTTGCCTAAGCCTCCAGTGTTAGTGATTGTTTCATTAAACTCTAATCTCAAGGCTAATCCCTGCTGGAAAATGTGTTCTGTCCTATAAGAAAGCTCCCAGGCTCTAATTCTCAAACCACTAAACAGGCCATGTGGACATTTAGTGGCGCTTATTGGTGATCATGTGACATTGTTATTTCTCTCTGCACATTTCTCGTATGATTCACACTGTATAAAAGGATTACCTTTTGGTTTTGGGAGGTACTGAATTAGAGAATGAGATTTCCAAAGCCCTACCTTCTTATTCAGAGCACAGTGAGGGTGTTTATTCCTACCCAGAGGGCCAAGGATGCTGCAGGCTTCCTAACTGATGAGTTCACTTAGGTCTGAGCTGTGCAGCCAGTGGGGCAGCAAATAGGATATTTTTTTTTTTTTCTGGCTGGTGTGCTGTCCACCAGAAGTTAGCAGTAAGGTTAAGATACCAAGGTTGATGTAGGTGCAGGACTCAGCCCGGCTGCAGGACAAAGCCACCTCAAGCAATCTCGGGCTGTAGCCCCCAGGGTGAGGGGACCTGAGATTCCATGTTGATGAGAAGCATAAGAAGGTGAGAACCAAAACGGAACTTTGAGAGCCCTGTAACTGGGTTCCACAGCTTCCCTGAGCACTGATATTCTTTGCAACTTTCATTCATTCACCCATTTCATCGGGGTGTGGGGCGTAATGTGGTTTGTGTGAAAAATAAACTTCTGCCAAAAGAGGAAAATGAAGAGTCTAGGAAAGTTTGTCAATTCAGCTGAGTATGACCTACTACATTTATCACTTTCATTTCATCATGCTTCTCCTTCATCACAAAACTATGATGGCTCCCTGATGTCCGAAGCATCCTGGCATCACCTCTTTTAGGACAAAGTGACATGGAGAGGGCTCTGCAGAGGCTGAAATCTGAACCTTGCAGTACAATCCTGGATGAACCCTCCCTCCTCCTCTTTGACTCCGTGTCTCCATGTGTAAGGTAGGGAGAGTAACAGACCCCAGCCCACGGGAAAATGGCCAGAATTAAGTGGACTAACCCTCAAATGGATGACAAAGATGTTCTAAGATTTCTCAGAGGAGGAGAGCTCAGACACCTTGACACAGATGGCACCTGGTAAATGTGGGCATTCAGAGGGTGCTGTCTTCCTCTTACCTCCCTCACTTGCTGCCATACATCATCTGCAGGCCTGGGTCCCCTTCATCCCATGGCCTGGACGTGCCTCTGGCTCCTGGCCCAAAATCCCTTTGCCACCAAACTCCCCAAATTCCTCACCATCTGCCTGCTTTGAGCTGCCCCACTAGCCAGTGTTCTAGAGCCTCAGCTCCAGAGCTCTGGCCTTGTCCAGCCTCCTTGGACTTTCAGACGCCCCTTCTGAAACTAAAGTGCAAGTGATTTATGATTTGACCATGACCCAATCCAACTCCCCATTGCAGAGCCCCCAGAGCCACCCAGCTCTCGTTGCTCTAATTTGACAGCTGTTCCTGCCCTCTCCCGAGCATCTCGGCCTGCCATCACCATGGTTACCTGCAGGCCTCCCTGCTTTTCTTCCCTCCTCTTCTCCCCCAAATCTCCGGTCCTCTCCCTCCCCCCATTCCTTGTCGGCATCCCTCCTTTGAGACTTACGGAAGCTCTGCCTCTTGGTGCAATGACACTTTTCACATCTGTCTTGTTTTCTTAACTATTTAGCAAACGCATCAAAGGGGAGGGATTGACATGACTGGAACCCTCTGTCACACAGGGAGGAAACTAAATTTGAGCCAGCTAACTTGAAATTTCCTGCTCAACTCAAACCTTTATGGACCTCCACCACACGCAAGTGGAGTTCAGACACTTTGAAATTAATGCGTGCATGAATGCAAGAGGGCTGCCATGTGCTTGTACAGCTGCGGTCTCCCGAGCTAGTGTGAAATCTTCTGCTAGGTCAAAGCGTTTCTTAGAGTAGATGAGTGGTTAATATGAAAGACAGGGAAGGAAGTACACAAGAGAGTTTGGTTAAAATACTCTTAGCTGGATATACGCCATTGGTCCCCAGGAGGAAGAAACCGACTATAATTTTTGTCTTCTGTTAGTGCATTTAAGGACAGTAGTGCCTAAAAAGTGTGTCTCTTCAAATATTTGCTGTCTCAACATTGTAAGATCTGTATTTAGTCTTAATTCAAAGTACATAAAATTGGGGTGGGGCTGGGTGAGCTCATTATTTGTGTTGATGAATGAGGCTCTCCGAGTAAATGTTAATTTAATTAAAAAAAAAACCCTCAGTAGAAATGTAACTCAAACTGTAAAATGGACTTCAAAACTCTCTAAGAAGTGTTTTCTGATTCAGAGTGAATTAGAGTTTAGTTTTTTCCCAAAGGGCAGGTGGTAGGCCTAAAGAATGAGGGGGAAGCACATGGTACTGCGGTCTTCTGGGAGGTGTGGGCTGCTGGTTAGTCTGGAGCATCTGCAGATACTCAGAGGGGTGCATGTGTTCTCCCAGCACTTAGAGCTACTCTTTCCCCACTCTGGGTCTGCTACCGGCTCCTCCTCACCCCCACCCCCACCCCCTAGGGCTGTAATAGAGGGAATAGGGTGGAAATCTAGGCCTTAACTGTTAGAGTCACTAGTGAATAAGGTCCACGAGGCAGTCAGGGGAAACAGGTCTAAAGGACACTGTACCGCATGGCCAGCAGAGCATGTGAAACAAGGCACGAGATGCTGGAGTTGATGCAAAAACAGGGTGGTGTGATGAATCAGGGTATGGATGCGGGGGAGGACCGTTGAGAATTATCTGTCTTGGGACAGCTCATGAGCGGACCCTGACATGGGGATTAAGGACAGTTAGTTTACTTGGGAGATGAAGGAGACACAGGTGGAGTTGTAGGGGCTTGCGCCAGGGAAAGGAAGGCAACTAGCTAGTGAAGCTTGTGTGTGTTAGATGGTAACCAATGGCAGGCATCCATGGGCCTTAATCCTTAAGGGGAACGCTGAGAAATAGTATGAGCAGCGTGCCTCCTGAGGGGCAAGGGAGCCCTGGTGTATTTATGCCCCACCTTACATTAGTCCTTGTTTAAGAGCTGGCAAAGCACGTTAGACAAAGCTCTCTGGCCACGAAAGGCAGTGTGCCCTGCTCGGGTTGGTAGATACAAGTCATTATGCATTTGTCCAAATCCACAGAGTGTCCAGCACCAAGAGTGAACCCTAAGGTAAACTACGGGCTTCGGGTGACTATGATGTGTCCGTGCAGGCTCAGTTGTAACAGATGCCCGCCTCTGGTCAGCCACGCTGGTGGTGGGGGAGGCCATGCATGTGTAGGGGGAAGTATATGGGAAATCTCTATGCCTTCCTCTAAATTTTGCTATGAATCTATAAAACATTAAGTCTTTAAAAAGAAAGAAAGGAGAAATGAGACCAGGCCAAGGATGGGAGTGGACGGCAGAAAGGGAGCTATGAGGAATGAAGACAGCTTAGTCCCTGCCTCCTTCCTACCGTTGATTTGGTAGGTTCTTGCCAGAAGCTAGCTGGTCTAGAGCAAGTTTCTACCTGGGACAACTGATCCCACCACCCTCCCCCAGGCCCCTACCATGACCCACTTTATTAGTAATAATAATGATAAGGTGCGCTGAGTACTATTTGCCTTACATAATATTTTAATCCATGTAAATTAATGTTCACAATAATGTCTTCAGGTGAACACTGTTACTGCCCCCATTTTGTGGGGTAGGGGGAACAGCCTATTTAGCAATTTTGAGGTTTAGCAGTTTGAAGCAGATTGTCCATTGTTTCGCAGCTAGTAAATAGTGGAATAGGTCGGGTTTTTTCAGCTCAACCACCTACAAGTGTCTTAACCGTGGTTCCTGCCCATACTGTTCTAATCTAAAAGGACCCAAGCACTTACTAGTAGTTAGCAAGTCTGATTTTTCTCAACAAATAACAATATTTCCAAAAACTAGCAGAAAGAAGGAACTGAAGTTGTGATGGTTTTTTAAGGCAAAGCATCTGTTCTTGAGGCCTTGTCAGAACCGATGCAGGCAGAGGGCATTCTAATTCCCGGGGTGTGGAGGGGAACGGGGCCGACCATCCTGGAATCTGTAGCTCACGGGAGACCAGTGATGTGGAAGTTACACGCTCCATTTAGACATCAGTGCTCTCCGCTACTAAATGGCCCCTGAGTTCATTTATCAGATTCTCCAAATTTGTTTAACTCATTATTTATAACATCATTAAATCCAGCAGTAGATACCAAAAGGTGTCACCGTGAGCATCAGGCAGGCCCCATTTTAATCCTTAGAAAACACGTAAAATGACTCTCTCCCCTCCCCCCTCCCCGCCCTCATTAGGGATGGTGGACGGAAGCAAACGTTAAACTTGCCCGATGTGCAAGGCTCTAAGTTTTCACTGAACCCTAACTGACTGGATAGCCTGTTGCTTTTTGAAATTGGATGATGAAATGCGACCCTGGGGCAGCTTCAGTAGAACTCAGGCCTGAATGTTCTCTGCAAAAGGGCCTAATTTGGTGGTCCCAGCACTAGTGTTGTAGGTGCAGTGCTCAAATACTGTGTTTTCAATTGTCCTTTTTATGGCCAATTAAAGTAGTCCTAGGATATAGATTTAATATCTGAGTAGTCTAATGTAACACACTAAAGCGTGCCTCCAATTACAGGGAGAATGTCTTTCTGTGACAGTGGTTCTCTGGATAAGGCTTCCATTTTTAACTGGACTCCAAGGGCCAAAGAAGCACGCTTTGGAAATGGTTTTGTAAACTGTAACAAAAGTGCCTTTCTTTAGCAGCTTCCATCCCAAATACGGTTGCGTGTTTTACAAACTTATCAAAGTGATATACAGGGATCATTTTATTCTCTGCTGAAATACAGAGACCTGGGGGGTGCTGCTGTCACTGTTGAAAAATCTCAGAGTGTCCAGAAGACAGTGGGGAGGAGAGTGGACAGCATCTAAAACACCCTCCTAAACTGCAGGGCCTGTTCCAGTAGATGAAAGGGCTGTGTTCCCGGATGCCACCCGCCCCAGGTGATGCATTTGCAGAAAGGGCTCATGTGAGTTCTGATGACTGTCTATCCCGAAAAGCATGCTTGTGCAGCTCCTTGTGGAGTAGATTCTTCTCTTGGACCTTTCCCTCCTTCCTTCCTCCCTCCCTCCCTTCCTTCCTCCCTTCCTTCCTTCCTTCCTTCCTTCCTTCCTCCCTCCCTCCCTCCCTCCCTCCCTCTCTCTCTCTCTCCCTCTCTCTCTCTCTCTCTCTTTCTCTCTCTCTCTCTCCTTCTTTTTTTGTTGACCTGGAGATTATTATGCCAAAGTAAACAAGCCAATCAGAGGAAAACAAATACCAGATGACATCACTTATACAATATGTGGGTCACTCGTTTTATATGAAGCACTTTAAGGTACCTTTTGATATACACACTAGAAAAAATGGGCACATTTCCCTACTCATCGTTTTTTTTAGAGTAGGATCATCAGAGGGGAACTGATACATCACTTTGAATGCCAATTAACTACAAGGAAGATCTGCCTGAATTATAATACACAGAAAAGACAGTCTGGGCTTTAAGGGTATGTTCAAAGCATTTCTGAGAAGAAGCCTTTTTGGTTCTGTTTTAATTAATAGCCTAAAGTAATTCACATTTAATATGTTAGATATTTCTGTGTAGATGACGGTGTTAAAGTGCCTGCAGACAGTGTATTCCTTTGTGTCCTGTTGATTTTTATGTAGAGTCCCAAGTTCAGTTCCATGAAGTAAGTGTTACTCGCCACCTTCCATTTATGTTGCTGTATTCACTCCACGGGCCTCGAGGGGCTCAGTATAGTAGGTATGGGATTCTTGTATAAATGATTCAAATCAAAGGGAGACTCTGATAAATGCCATGATAGATACATACACACAAAGCCTGATAATGTATTTAGGGATGTTTTCAGCATTTGTACATGTTTGTTGAAATATTTAGTTATCATATATCTTAATTTTAGTTATGAATTATGAAAGCAGGAGACCTAAGGAATCTTCCCTGTTGGGAGATGGTTGTGAAATATGTAGAATTTGTATTTTTGTGTTTTTATGTGACACATTTGGTTTTTTTAAAAAATAAGACTGAATTCACCATAGTTCTGATAAATATGTAGCAAACTGAAATTTGTGGAAATAGTCTAAGACTTAAGAGAACTGGAAACCCGCCACATCCACACTCCTTCAGCCACTCATGGTAAATGTGATCCCTGAGAAATAGTAGAAGGGGGCAAGTAAAACTGTAGGGCCTTTGTCTCTAAACCAACCTGACATAAAGGCAGGAACTCACAGGGAGCGGGCTCAGTGAGGAAGGAAGGCTGACTGATGCTACCATCATCACAAAGGTAAACATAGGGAAGGTGTTCACGCGGAGAGAGGCAGGAAACGGCCTCATTCCTGCACAGAAGAGGCTGGTAGGTACTTGGAGCTGATGGGGCCATGGAAAAACATGGCCCTGCTGGTCTGTGTTGGAAAGGCAGACAGGGTGAAGCCAGACAGGTGGCCCAGTTTGGGGAGAGAATATTGCAACTCAAATTTGGAGAAAATGTAGACATTTAAAAAAATGGATACACTGTCCTGGCTGGGGTAGCTCAGTGGATTGAAGATGGGCTGCGAACCAAGCAGTTGCCAGTTCGATTCCCAGTCAGGGCACACGCCTGGGTTGCAGGCCAGGTCCCCAGTAGGGGGTGTGCAAGAGGCAACCACACATTGATATTTCTCTCCCTCTCCTTCTTCTCTTCCCCTCTCTCTAAAAATAAATAAATAAAATCTTTAAAAAAATAAAATATCCCTATTTAAAAAAATGGATACACTAACACAGAACAGAGTAATGAAAGAAATACAAAAACCTGACAGATAGTTTATAAGGGAGGTAGGGGGAGAGAGGGGGAGAGAGAAAGAGAGAAGGAAGCAGAGAGAGAGAGAGAGAAGGAGAGAGGAGAAAATATATCTAATGAGGAATATTATAAAATAAGAAAGAGTGGACTTCTCTGATAAAATTGGTTTAAAAGTAAACTAAGGTATATATGAAGGGCATGACCCATCACAACTGCATGAGCACCTGAAGGTTCTTCACAATGGCAAGTTTCATACAAGCCAAAACAGTGAGAAAAGGTGTGCGCAGGTGGTTGTGCAGACCTGCTGTCGGGCAGGTGTGCCCCGGGAAAATACTGCAGAGTAATCGCCGAACCACACCAGCTCAGGTTACTTCCATTTCTATGATCAAAGAAAATAACCCTTTAAAAGGGATAAAAAAATAAAAGTTAGAGTAAATTGGAGTCAGAGGTAGTTGAGACAATGATGAAAGTGCATCCTATTGATTTAAGCAAGTCCACATCTATAGAACGATTATTTTCACAGAGGACACTGAGAATATTGTGATTATGATCTCAGTAACAGTTTCTGTAGTTTTTGAGACGTCATGGACAAGAGAGGTGTGAACAGATAGGAGCAGGGCAGAATCAACATTTTAAAGAGAAAACAAAGATGGTCCTGGAAATTAAAGACCAATGAAGCTGAATTAAAAGCCTACTAAAATGCCGAACAGGTCTGTCCATTCATCATCATTCATTCATCTGTAGATTCCTCCATTCATGAGTTTCTTGATTGAATACCTACTGTGTGCTAGGCACTAGGGATATATTAGAAAACAAAACACAGACAGTCCTGGTTCTATGAGGACTTCCATTTGTAGAGGAATTATAAAAGCATGATTTGTGAATCCTAAGAGGGTAATGGTGAGATCTGGCAAAGATTAGTGTGAAAATTAAGGTGTGAGGTTGGGGGATGGCATTGTCCCTATATTAGTCAGGACTTTTTCCATTGCCAAGGTCAGAAACTGAATTAAAATTGGCCAAAGCGAAGGGGTAGTCCATGCCCCATGTACGTGAGGAGTCCATGAATAGTCCTGGCTTCAATACTGGCTGAGTGCATAAGCTCAGACACCACCTGCTACCAGGACTTTGTCTCCAGGTCTCTGTTTGGATTTCTTCATTGTCTCCATTCTCCTCACTTTTTTTTTTTTGACAGTAAAGATAGCTCCAGGCTCAAGCTGTATCTTCACAGCAACTCCAATGGCGAGAGACTATATTTTTCCCTCCAGTTCAAATGAAATTCCAGAATGAAGTTCACAGGGGTCATCTGTACCTCTATGAATCATCTGTATAGCTAAACAAGACCAAATAAACTTATGGTCCTGGCCTGGGTCAAGGCCAAATGCCCTCTCTTGTACCACAGATAGAGTCAGCCCCTCTGTCTACAAGGACTGAGAGTCAGTGCGAGGAGGAGGGTCCCCTTGGAGACCAAAGGATGCTGGGCAGGCAAAGTGAAGTCCCTGCTCTAGTGCCCCGTGAGGGCTGTGCTGGATGGAAGCCTCCGGAGCAGTGGGACCCATTTTCTTCCTCATACTGTCTTTCTTTTGTTTTGTTTTTCCTTTTCCTATTTGCACAGGCTAGAACTTCCAACATGACATTGGATAAAAGTGGGGAAAGTGGGCTTCACTGCTCCATTCCTGATCTGAGGGGGAAACACTCAGTCTGCTAAGCATTCATGTCACTAAGTAGGATGTTAGATGCACACTGTTTGTAGATTCTCTTTACCATGTCGAGGAAGTTCCCTTCTATTCCAAGTTGGTTGAGAGCCTTTAACATGAATGAATATTAGATTTTATCAAATGCTTTTTCTTTATCTAGTTTTTAATTTGGTGATGTGTGTCTCCTCCTGTTTTTCTTAATCAGTCTAGCTAAAAAAATGTCAATCTTGATCTTTTCAAAGGACCAGCTTTCAGTTTCATTGACGATTGCTATTGCTTTTCTACCTCATACTTTTAAGAGGCCCATGGCAAAGTAAATTTTTTTTCTGGCTAGACAACTACATCTTATAAGGAGTTGGGAAAGACAAGGATGGCACATGGGAATGGAATTCAAGTCTCCGAAGGACTGCATTACAGCAGAAGAGATGGGGAGGTTCTTTTGTCCTCCAAAGGATAGAGTTCAGATCACTGTACAAGTGAACGACGCAACCCTGAACGGTGTCAGCCCATCTTAGACACAGACTCCAGAATCAGGGTCATGAATTGGAGTTTCGTCTATTCAACCAAAGCTGAGGGAGGAAACCCATTGACTGAGTTATTTCCTGGGGAAATTAGCCGTGTGTAATTTTTCTCATGCACATGGTAGAGAAGCTAGAAGCACAAGTTAGCCAGAGAGAAGATAATGACTAAAGACGCACTTTCTACGTGGCTGCTTTATGACTAAATGCAGAGTAGCTGCCTTGTTCACTCAGAAACAGCGTAAAAACCCTAACCACCAGCCCCACCACTCAATTTATAAAAGTCAACATTATTTGAAAACACAACACGTGTAGAATTAGGACAAAACCCATCTAGTAATTCAGTCAGAACAGAGCATCCACTCAGGTTGTAGTGGTGGCATTTTGCCTTTTACTCTGTCGCTGTGCGTTTGTGATTGTCATCTCAGTGGTAGTACTTTGTTTACTTGGAGCCGTTACATCCCATCCTGGGTTGTGAATTGGGTCCTGAGGTTATTCCGGCACCTTAAGAAAAACCACTGCCTATCTACTTTTGGAGTTTTGAATGTAAACCCAGAGAGCAGTAGGAAAGCAAATTGTTACTGTTATCAACATGGAACGTGAGGTTCCCTGTACAATAGCACCACCTCTTCGAAGTCACTGTGGCGGGCGCTTCTCGGAATTCATCATACGTGACGTGTGTGCTGAGTGAAGGCTTTGGGTCCTGGAGCCCACTAACCTTTAGAGTTTCATTAGAGACAAACTGTCCCTGATGTTCTTAGTGCTGTTTTTCCCCCCTCCCTCAGCCCACCCCGCTTTGTTAAAGCTGGTAATTCTTGCTTTTAAAGCCCTTTGGAGACACTCATTGATACATGCCTGAAAAAAAATGTAGATTTTTTTTTTCCTTGAAAAAAGTTCCCATGAGACTTTAGAACCATGTGGGAATAATGTTCTGATGACTCAAGTGGGTGGATTTTGTTCTTCCTGTTTTTCATCCTTTAGTCGTATTAAGAGATCCAAACTTCCCTCACCAATGAAGGACAGACTGAGCGCTGTGTGAGCCCTTTACTGAGAGGGAGAAGGAAGGCAGCACTTACCAGAGACTCCGGCCCTCTGGGTGGCTGCCCCACTTAGCTCTCAGCCACACCCAGCAGCTCCTGAGCTCCTTGCAATGGGGGAAGAGGTGATATAATATTAGAGAAATGGCTGAAATGGCCCAGAGCGGTTGTGGCCTCCCAGAGCACCCACAGCCAGTGTTAAAAGGGGAGCAGTTGCTACACTGTTCCTGTGGGTCCCTGCCAGCTGGGGGTGCAGACTCAGTCTCTCTGAAGCTACCCATTTATCAGGAAAAGCTGGCAATCGGCCACAATATCTGTGTTCAAGGAAGGAAGAAGGGAGAAGGCAGTGCTAGCTTTTTACCAGGAAAGCCAACTCCTGGCTGGGGAAGAAGCCCTAACAGACTTCTGCCTAAGCCTCATTGGCTAGACGAGGTTGTGTGGTCACCGTAACTGCACAAGGGGCTGGGAAAGTACTTACCTCCTCAGTCATTGTCATGGGAGCAGGCCAGAGAGAAGGGACTTAGGAATGGGTCCTGAGCCAGCGAACTTGAACTGCTGGCCAATATGTAGACATTATTTTAAATCCTGGCTCTATATTAAAGGACCCAAAACATGCCAGAGAGCCAGATACAGGCTACAGACTTTGAGCTTATAACCTCTGCACAAAAACACACCAGTGTTTACTCTCAGTGTCCCTCTGCCTGTCACCTCAGTGATAAAATTTCCCGATTCAGCGGCTCTGAGGCTTTTACCTGCAAGGACTTCTCTTACTTTTTCTTTTCTCCGTAGAATCCATCTGTTGGAACGTTTTGTCCACAAACTCCTTTTCTTAGGTAATAATAAGGATTTCCATCTAAAAAAATTCAACAAAGACTTGCACAACTGCCAACCAGAGCCTCTGATGAACGTAAAATAACCCGTAGCAGCACGAGAGTTGGTGTAATTCCAGGCAACAGTAAAAAAAAATAAATTAGAAACACGTTCAATTAGACCGTACGGTTTTATCTTGGCTAAATTGTCCCATTTCACTAGGACAGGGGTGGCTCACTTGTTCTGTGAAAAGTCAGATAGTACATACTTTAGGCTCTGTGGACCACGTGGTCTGCGCTGCAGCTGTCCAACTCTGTGCCCTTGTAGGCGAAAGCAGCTACGGACAACACAGAAACGAAGGGGCGTGGCTGCGTGCCAGTGAAACTTTATGGACAAAAAAAGTGCCGTGGGTCAGATTTAGCCAGTGGCCCATAGTTTGCTGAACCTCGTGCGGGGCCTTGAAGGTATTAAAAAATGTTCACGCTCTGGTCCTTGTTTCCTGAAACTTGAGAGGCGCTGATTGGGAACGCTGGCTTGGATAATAAACCTCGCCCTGAACCACCCTCAGCCTGTCCCATGACACAGACAATAAAGTGAAATGCTTTTGGGAAATGACAGGTGGAATGGAGAATAGTTGGGATGTGAAAGAGGGAGTAGGTGTTTTACTTACGGATGATAGGGTTAGGAGAATCTCTGGAAAAACTAGATGAAAACCTAGGGATGGGCCAACTCTGCTGGAATGGCTGTCATGGAACTTCTGGGAAAGAAGACAAGAATGTGTGGGACCCGCAGCACCAGGCCGCTCACTGTAATGCGCCAGAGAAGCTTTATTGGGGAGAATGGGAAGGTGGGCTGTTGGTTTAGTGTATCCTTGGAATTCAGAGTGACACCAAGAGCCTGAGGGCACGGGCCAGGAGGTGCTGATTAGAGCCCAGACAGCAGAGGCCAGGAGAAATGCAGAAGTGTGGTTACGGATGCTCCCTCTAATGGTGGGGCCCTTCGAGGGGCCCACAGGAGTCATAGTTGGCTGGGACCACAACTATGGACAGGGTAGTAGCTTCAGAAGAAAGCAAAAGGTGGAAAATGAAGGAATATGATTGATCAAAGAGCAAGGAGCTGTTGGTAGTCACCACAAGTAGATGCCTCTTGGTAGAGGTGGGAAATAAAACTGTGCCCTCGGATTTTAAGTTCTGTTGCCTTTCTGCTCAGTTCATGCCTCGCTGAGGGCACGGCACTTCAGACCTGCCCGGACCACTTCGCTTGTTTCTAAAGGTGCGAGCCGGAGCCACGGCGGAGGTTTCGTTTCTTTTTTTCAAACATCAATTTTTCACTGACTTTTCTCTCCTTTTCAGCTTCTGTGATTATAAACACTATGTATGCACTTTGAAAAAATATGACAATAAGGAAACATAAGAATGAAAACATTCACTCTCTACCACTCCCAACGCACCATAAAAGCAGTAACAACTGTAAATTATTTGGTGTGTGTCTTTCTAGATCTTTATCAAGCCATATACGAGCAGATAAAAAATAGTTTCTTTAAAAAATGTGATCACATCTTTAGCACTGTCCTGCCATTTTTATTCAATAAGTATAGAAATGTATTGCACAGTCTGTGTGTGTGAGAGACAGCGATGCACTAGAAGCTTTGTGAGGGCTGCATGTTAGTCCCCGTCACCGTGCGCTCTAATTTTTGGCTGATGAGCATCCAGAGAGCTGCTGGTTTTCACTCTTACAACCATTGCGACACTGACATCCCTTCACACAGACCCAGTAAATGTGAGACTGAACTCTAGCAATGGTGTCGCTGGATTGAAGATGGGCCCATTCCATTTTGACACTTACTACCAAATTGCCTTTCCAGGTGTCCTACCAGTTTACACGGCTACCAAGAGCATTGGAAAGTGTTCTTGTCCCCATAGCCTCGCCAGCTCTGGATGTTATCAACATGGAATATTTCACTGCTGTTTTTAACGTGCATTTCTCGTAAGACCTTATCTCGAGAATCAGGTTCTTCCTACATAAATAAGAATTGTCCAAATGAGAGTTTTATTGGTTCTTTACCACCTCCCCACCACAGGTTTCAATAATTCTAAAATATGCATGGTTGAACTGCTTTATTGTTTTTTAAATCCTGAAGTAATGGAAAATTTATAAAGAGCTTACACTTTTTATTACATATGACATTTAATGAGAACTCATTCAAAAGGCTGGAGACCGGACTGAACACTGTGTTACTGAGATTACCTGAAACCCTCATCTTCCTCTCTTCATGTGTCTGCTCTTCCCTTCGTTGGCATGCCTCTATTTCCCTGACATCGGAATGGAAAAAGCCATCTCCCAATATCGATTCAGGCTGAACACTACTGAAATGCATGGCATCATGTTTGTTTAATGTTTGTAAGGCACTTGATCTCTTAGAGATTTCTGAGTCGTGGTTGAATGGATGACTTTCGTTATTTGTATTTTTTAATTATTTTACCACCTTCAAGAAATATTTGTTATCATTTTAATCAGGTTGACACTCTGTTGTTAACTGTTCACTGAAGTATACATAAAGTGTGAAAGTCACAAATCTACAGCTTGATGAATTTTACAGACTTAATACACACATATGACCAGTCCCTAGAGCCCCTATGCCCTCTCGTTGCTATTCCACAAGGGTGACACCTTCGGACTCTCAGAGCGTGGGTTAGTTTGCCTGTTCCATATTTTATAGGAATGGAATCATACAGTGTGTTCTCCTTTGTGTCCTTTAAAATATTATAATAATTCAATAGCTGGCATTTCACACAGACTAACAATGTATCAGGTGCTTTTCTAAGCGCTATATTAAACACAGGTGTGTTCAGTGCGGACCACGTTAGCTGTTTTACATTCTACTTCGAAGTAACTCTAGTTGATGTAGCCATGTCAAAGGTATATACTCCTTTTCACATGTCCAAATTTTATATCTTCCTTTTATAAGTAGTTTATTAAAATTAGGAACCTCTTCAGAGCCCTAATTGCACAAAGAGTTCCCTGTCAGCTCTCTTTGCAGAAGTTGGTCATTATTCTTTAATAAACACGTTAAGATGTGCTGGCATTCTAAGAGGTTAGCCCCTAAATACATCATTCTAAATTGAACACTTAAATGCTATGTGAAGCTTTGGAGACACCAAATAAATTAATGTCCAAGTTCACCCCAGGTAAGGAGGGCCATGAGGATTAAACATCTGCCTCTGTCCATTTTCTTTTCAGGAAGTGATGACCTATCAGAAAGGACATAAATCATTTCTATTCCCAAATTAGATAGAAAATCTGAGGTTTAAAACTCGCCTTTACCTGAAGACTCTAATATTAGACCTCCAGCTTTATCATTTCCCCACAGGGGCAGCTTTTGCTGGTACTCACAGAATAGTGCTGTTCTGTGTCTATTACTAAAGACGTTGAAGGCTCTACTGAAGCAAATTTGAACAAAGACAGCACCATCTCCCTTTATGAAAGATCCCTGTGGAATAATCTTAAAGAGAGTCTTATGATTAGGTAATTACACATGTGACTCTGCCCCCAGAGACCTGCTTTCAGCCTCACTCAGTCTTAGGTTGCTCTCGCCTCCTGTGCTGAAAGGTGTATCTAACCTCATTTAACCGACTTCGCCGCATAGCACTTTCTCGTCATGTCAGTGAAAGTAACTAGGAAGCAATATTAATTTCTGTTTTGGAACCATGCCCGATAACACAAACAAACAAATGATCAAACAAATAAGAAAAATGGTTATAGTCATAACCATTTGGTAAGTGACTATGGTAAATATGAAGAGTTCTATTTTTCAGGGCTAAATATAGACATCTGCTCTGGGAAAGATTTAAGCACACAACACACTTTGCAAAATGCCTTGGTCATTCAAAGTTTGATGCTCTGGTCATAGATAGAAGTTAGGCAGTTCTGTGTGCAATGTAGAAGCAAACGCTGGGCCTCAAAGGTCTCTGTGGTGTTGGGAGTTAAGAGCCTTGCAGGTTCTGTGGGACAGGGGGCTCTCTCCCAGCTGCACTGTGGCTAGCAGAGAGCCTGGACATGAGCGGATGTTCAGAAAACATCTGCTGAGTAAAAAGGAGCATCAGTCCAGCCCCTGCTAAATTCCATGCTAACTTGTGTGGGGGGGAAATCACAAAAGTTAGTGCAAATAATGCAGTTGCTTTGCATGAAGACAGTTGTGTGGATTTACTAGTTGGAGGAAGGTTTCAAGGAAAGCATGCTACATTGCTGGTCAAGAACATAGGTCATAAAAATACAGGAAAGTAATTGAAAAGTAGTTTTGGTATATTTTTAGCTAAGTATGTCCTGTGTAATATTTGAGACATACCTATACTAAAAACAGTTATTTCTTATTTGTGCAATATTTGGGACACTCTTATACTTAAGTTATTTCTTATTTAATTGAAATTCAAATTGAACTTAACTGGGCATTTTCTTTCTGTCTTTCTTTCTTTTTTTGGACAACCCTAACTCAGTTCTGCTAGTCTCACTTTTATAATGTTTAATTTTTAGGCCTAAATAGGTGAAAGGGTTGTTTTTCCAGAGTCATGTGAGTTTAGCTGTTCTAGTTGATCAATAAGGCAAAATCCTAACTTGTTTCATGGACTTCTCCATTAAAATGAAGGATGAATCATGGTTAAAGAATTGATAGAGCTTCCCAAGACAATACTTATGGACAGAGCAAGGACTATCATCCGAACGCTGGCCAGGGGGGATCATCTCAAGGCTGTGTGCATAATCTTCACTGAAAACATGGTTTTTCATGGGGCAATGGAAAGCCATATTGAGGAAGGTTTCTTTTGGCAGGGCTACTGTTTATCCCTTGGCATAGGCCTTTTACAGCTGGTATTGATTAAGACATGATGAGTAGAAATATTTGAGATATTGATGGCATGTCATTCTGGTTGATACTTTTGATAACAGAGTCAGGAACCAAAAATAATTTGGTAGGCTGAAATGGTGGCTGAATTATTAACAATTAATGTAGTAAAAACAAATGTAAGATTCTGTACTTGGGTTTAAACAGTGAACTCTACTAGTTAAATATGTGAGCAGCCATGACTTAGTAGAAGCAGAAATAAAACCAAGAGTTGGCATTTAAATTTAATTTTAAAATTAGAATGTTGTATTACTGAATTTCTTTTTCTTCCTCCTTCATTATTCTCCCCCTCCTCCTCTTCCTCCTCTTCCTCCTCTCCTTTTCTCCTTTTCTCTCCCTCCCTCCCACTGTCTCTCTCTCTTCGTTATGGCGCACCTTTCAATGAGGGGTTGTATGAACATTTAGGATGGCTGAATCAAATGATTCCGGGGGCCTGTTTTCATTTGTGTGTTAAATAGCTAATAACTATTTATGTAAAGTGCCTTTGGTCTCAAGACCTGTGGGCTGTTTGGATAAATAAGACACAGCTGCTTCCCAGCCTGTTTTCCTGGCACTGGGTGGTTAAAGAAGCTAAAAGGATCTATGTGGAAAAATAATGAAGAAAATGCTGGTTCTTGGGCCAGTGGTTCTCAAACTTAAGTGGATGTCAGAATCACCTGTAGGGTTCAGCAAAATGGTGGCCCCTCCTTCAGAGTTTCTGACTCAGTCAGGAATGGGATCCAAGAATTTTCTTTTCTAATGAGTTCTAACAATGGCGGTGCTGCTGATCTAGACCTCACTCTGGGAACCACTGCTGCAGGCCATGAAGTTTATATTAAAAAGTTCCTGTCCTGACTACGAAAGTCTATGACCAGGACAAGGTTGGACCCGCACTCTGGGAATAGATGGAAATGGCTGCACGTATTACCCTTGCATGGGGTGAGGCTTATGCCAGCTTCAGGCAAGGATAGATGGAGGAGGGAGGCTTGGTCCATCCACTTGCCCCTTGGGTTTTAAGTTCCGTGGTCTTCATTGATTCCTCTGAGAGTTCACCTTTGAAGCGCACGGTAGTGGAGTGCCAAGAGCAGAGATGCTTCATCAGGCCTCTGTGCCATGGGTCCTGCAGGGCATCACCATGACTGAAATGGGGCCACAGAAGGGGTGCAGCTTCTTGTCAAGACCTCATGTGTCTTTACACAGATGGCAATACGGAGTTCTCCATTCTGTTTTGTTAGGAAAATAAAAATAATAACTGCCACTAAACTAAGGCTATAAATGCCTGTTCGCTGTTGATAGGATGGCCACACTCATTGTTACATTGTTCCCCCCCCACGCCGAAACAGCTGTAACACAAGCCATGACTCATGCAATGTGCAGGCCTCAGAGATATCAGGACCCATTTACATAAATATTCACAATCATGTTTCCAAAGCTGTTTCCTTATTTCCCCTTGCTGCTGTTTTACTTTTCATTGGTGGTCAGATGAAGCCGTCTCTAACTGAGGCTATTTACACACACACACACACACACACACATACACACAGAATCTAGAAGAATTATAAATTCCATGAGAACAGGATCAGCATCTATTTTCTCAGCAATTTCTTACTAACCCTAATACAGTGTCACACGCATAGTAGATACGCACAATTTGTGGCTGACTGATGAATCAAATGAGTATATCCTCTCAAGTCAGTGATCATGGAGGTTACTTGTTAATCCATCAAGTCTTATCTTTGAACATGAAGGAACTTTGTTTTTGCTGTGAACCAAATGTGGATGATTTTGACTCAAGCTTTAATAAATAATATCTACTTGTTCCCTTCTAAAGCTATTTTTTAGCAAAGACAGTGTTTTGATCAGTTATAGGTTTAATGTTTATTCATTGATCATATCTGCCACATTTATTTTTAAATAGTTTATTAAAGTCCAGTTGCACAAAGGTAAACATATTAAAAAGACATAAAACATAATGCAGAATAACAATAATGGGATGTACTTATTAAAATTCAGTAGCAAATTTGCTTTGAGTTTCCGCATAACCATGGAAAAATGGAAACGTGTTGGCTTAAATAGTTCTCATTGTTTGAGTAAAACAAAAACAGAAAAGTATACCAATTAATAGGAAGAGAAAATCTTCCCCTTCGGCATTTATTTCTGGTAGCCATGTATCTTAAGAGCCTTTAATGAAAAGAAGTCTGAGTTACACAAGGAATAGCTTTTTCAGCAGCTATTTTGCCAGAGGTGTAAAAACATTCTATGCCTGGTTACTTTGTATATTTTAGCTCAGCAAAGACATAAAAGGGAATCATGATAAAGCGAATGCATTCCCACAGAGAGCTAAGCTTCCTGGTGTGGGACTTGATTCAGGAATGGAACTCAGTGATCTGAGAGGATTAAATGATCAATGTTTCTTTCAGATTAGCCCTCTCAAATATCAATGATATCCACCAGCCTTAGAGGAGATAATGAGGTAATTTTAATATCGAGCGATCCACAGAGCATCTGAAGTATGGAAAGATGACTCAACTGCCACATCGCATGGCCTGTATCAGCATTGGCCCTCTGTGAGGTCACTGCTGTCCAAAGCCTGAGACACTGTCTGGTGGGGACGCCTGAGATGACATGAATTGGTGTGTCTCTTAATTGGGCTCCTCAAGAAGAGACAAAGCTGTGAGAGCAAGTAGTTTATTAAGGAGGCACAGCATCACCAGAAATGGACAGGAGACAAAGAGAAAGGTAGAGTCAAGGTAGGGCGCAATATTAAGCCGTGGTAGGTAACTAAAGTTTAATCCTGTAAGAAAACTCTGGAAACAATGTAGAGTTTCATTGCCTCAGAGATGTCCCACCTGAGGAAAGAGGGGAAAGGGACATTGATATATCAATTCCCTTTATTTGATTTTTTTCCCATTTTTATTGTGTTTTTTTTCCATTACCATTTCCCCCTTACACTGCCCTCCCCCCACACTGTTGCCTATGTCCATGAGTCCTTTTTCCTTTTTGCTCAATCCCTGCACCCTCAGTGTTCCCCCTGCCCCCCATAGCCATCAACCTGCTCTCTATCTATGGACCTATTTCTCTTTTGCTGGTTAGTTCAGTTTGTTTTTCAGTTTCCACATATGAGTGAAGTCAGATGGTACTTGTCTTTCCCCCACTGGCTTATTTCACGTAGCACAGTGTTCTCCAGGCCCATCCATGCTGTGACAAAGGGTGAAATTTCCTTCTGCCTTACGGCTGAGTAGAATCCGTTGTGTAAATGTCTTGTAGTCGTTTTATCCACTCATCTACGGATGGGCACTTGGGCTGCTTCCATATCTTGACAATTATAAATAATGCTGCAATGAACATAGGGGTGCATATCTTCTTCTGAATTAGTGTTTCGGGTTTCTTCTTGTTACTAGTGTTTTGGGTTTCTCAACCCAGAAATGAAATCACTGGGTCAAAAGACAGTTCCAGTTTTCATTTTTTGAGGTGGCTCCATACTGCTTTGACTGTTTTCACCCCAACTCTCTTGGCAGAGGGTTACTCCCATGAAAAGGGTGTTAATTCCAGGGCTATTCCCACCAGAGGAGCTTCAGGACCACTGTCTACACAGGCAGAGAGTCTTCTGTGGTTCTGGGAGAAGTCTTCAGACCCAAAGCTGCAGACCCTGCCACCTGGAGTGGTTGGGAGCAAAGGAAAGGGGGTAGGGTCTGCGGGATTTGGTAAGACGCTGGCAGTTTCTCCTCTGGTGTGTAAGGTGGTTGTACGAAGCAGTGGTCGCTGTATTAAATGACTACCCAGAGTGCATCAGTTCTTTATCAGATAACCCCAGTGATTTGCCTCCATCAGTTCTCTGCCTCAAGTGGAAAGTCTCGCCATAGTTTCTGTGTATTTTTAGCACCTCTCCACACTTGCCAATCTCCTGAGAGAGTAGATGTCAAGATCATTATTTTTTGCAAGCACCATTATCTACTTAAGAATGTCTGAACATTGTTGTGTTTCCACTGGGATTTACCTGTAAGGGACCTTCTATTAATGCGAGACCATATTTTTTTTTAATCTTTAGTAGTGATGTGATTTCCTTTTTAAATAAATGTTTTTAAGTAAAAAAAAGTCAAAGTACAAAAAGTTAATTACATTAAAAATATATCTAGAAGTGTGCTGGTATATGTTTGACAACTGGCTGTCTGGAAAATATTTATAATTTGTAGCGTTCGCCTATTTCTGGAGTGTAAATACTTCCATCAAGACTCCAGTCAGAAATAGTTGCCAATATGACATCAATTGGGAAGAATGTGCATTACTGGTTCTCATAAGCTGGAATAAGATAGCGCCATCACACCTCTAGGTGCCGCCCCAAAACCATCAGTCTCACAAGGGTCGTGTGCCAGTCTCAAAGCTCTCTGTGGGTAAAACAAGGGGGCAGAACTTGTGTTCTCTTCCACATGTTCCCAAAATCTGGTAGTTAGGTGAGTTACAGGAATCCCAGCTGACAGAACAGGAACAACTACTCATATACCTGATCATTCATATGAGATTCCTGAGTGCGCACTTTCAAGTACACAACTGATGCTCTGAAAAGGTAGAAACCTATACAAAAAAGTAGAAATGAAATGTACCATTCAGTCTCCTCCATAACCGTGCTTGTTTCCTACTCCTCCAGAATGAGGGCTTTCAAGAAGCACTTTACTGCCTCTGGTCCCTATTAGCTGCCCCAGGACCCCAAAGCTCTAATGTTTTAAATCTACTTCTCAAATTTGTTTGCTATTGGTATTATTTGGAAGTGTTTATGAGCCTTTGGTTTGGGTGGGTATATTTCATTCCACCATAGGTTAGATTCTATGCCTAAAATTTGGAAATGAAGATCTCAGTAAAAATGCTGGTCACTCACACAGTATATACATTGCCTTGAACAAATTACCTTCTTGCTGAATCTTTTTTTTTCACACCTGTAAAATGGAGAAGGTAAAATTACCCAACACATGAAGTAATTCACCTTAACAGTTATAATTGTGGTTATTATTGTCATTACTACTTACCCCATAGATCCATTTGGATTTTGCAATCAGTGGAGGGCCCTGTTCCACAGTTTTTTTAAAATTCCAGATTGCACTCAGGTGAGGTTGGCAAAGCAGAGAGCACTGGATTCTTCTTATTTGCCTCACCTTAGCTGGCTCCTACTTCACACATCTCCCAAGATGTTTGCAGAAAACTAATCAGCATCTACATTTGTTTTCTAATTTTCTTTTGCTCTCACATACCATGGCCACTTGATTAGCAATCAGCGCTGTGTTGGCAGCCACATACAAGCCCCATTTCTCCTAATCAGGGATGTAGGAAGCAAATGCTGGTGTTTAAAGGGAGCCCTTTTTTGAGCTCTTGGTCCCATGACTCCTAATTGTTGTATTTCTCAAACTCAGCCCAGCTGCAGGCTTTATTAGGGAAACATTTATTCAGATAACAAGCCTTGAGTATGAAAGAGGAGTAATTATTTTGCAAATGCATTTGAGTCAATGCATGCAATAGTGCAACTCGTCTCCCAAATGGAGAAGGTACACATTTGGGTTGAGACGTTGCTTGGTAGATAGACAATACACTAAGCATATGACTGGGATTTCCTGGCAAATGATAGAAAAATGGACAAAGGCAAAGATATCAGCAAAATAAGATGTAAAAAGTAATCAAAACTGACCATGGTGAACAAAATGCCTAACTTTTATTTATGAATATGTTCACTCACTCATTCATTCATTCCACTGTATATCAAACATTTTGAGTTCCTATTGTATACCTTGCTGTCAAAGGGCTTAATGGGAGAGCAGCACTGAAACTATGTCACTGATGTCACCTGGGCTCTCCCTACCTATGCAGTCTAAGTAACGTTGGTGCCAACTTCCATTGCATGACTTGTGAATGTTCACAGATGATCTGAGAAGTGTTTGGAATTTCAGGGGGCTCACATGCCAGTGTTCACCTCTAGCTCCAACGTCAGGCTTCTGCTTGTTTAGTTGTTTTTGCCTTATCATTCTCCTCACATTCCACTGTTCACTTGTAGAAGATAGCCCCTCCCTTTATCTTCACAAAAATTTGCATAAACCCTGTATGGTTAGCACGCATCATTGAAATTCTGGAAAGTTATATTTGGAGATTGTATCAACTCCCAGTGGAATATTAAACATGACTGTTCTTAAGTGTACTTCAGGCACCAAATATATATATATCTATCTATATATAGCAATACCCCACCCTAATCTAGAGAGAGCAACTCCCTTGTGTATGACATCTTGATACACCTTTCTGTCCATTGGCTGTGCCCATATGTATTTTGTCTGCCTATACCCAGCTCTCTCTTTCTCACATCCCAGTTTTCCTTTCCCATTTCCCTCCTCATCCTTTCTTTAATTCTCTACCGAGTGTGCTGGGTTTGTCACATGCTGAGAATGTTCTCTGCCCCTGCTCCTTCACAGAGTTCCAGTCTCAGCTACTTGTGTCCAGATCCAAAGTGCTCTCCAGAATAAAACAGGTTCTTTCCATTTAAATTTCCCTTAGTGGTAATTTAAGGCACTTTTTAATAAATTCTGAATTTAAGGCTTTGCCAAATGTGTGCATTGTGAGTGTCATCTCTTAGACTATGCTTGTCTTTTACTATATTATTGGTGTCTTTTGATAAACATGTTTTATTTTAATGAAGAACAATTATTAATTTTTCTATTTACTTATTGCTTTTTGTGTCTTGCTTAAGAAATATTTGCATGCCCCATGGCCATGAACATTTTCTAGTATGTCTTCCAGAAGCTTGATTTTTTAGCTTTTATGATTAATTTTCACCTCAAATTAATTTCGTGTATACTGTGAGGTAGGGTCAAGATTGATTATTTTTTCCTAATTGCTCTAGCACCATTCATTGAGAAACCATCCTTTCCCCTACTGAATTAAAGACACCTCTTTGTCATACATCAAATGGCCCCATGTGTGTGATCCATTTCTGCACTCTGTTCTATTTCCCTAGCTGTTATATCTATCGTTATACCAGCACATGGATGGTAATTTTTAATCATTTTCCCTTTCACATAATCACTTAAAATACCCTGTAATAAGTGCTCTGACAGTAGAAATCCAGGCTATCATATGTGCAGAGGACCACATAGAGGGGACACAAAGGGCTTTCCAGAGGATGTCATTTAGGTGAGAAGCACGTCACAGTCTGTGCACCCCAGGGCATTCTCACTATGCAGTTTTCTCACTTTATGATGGGTGCACTGATCTGTTTGATGAAACCATGCTGTATATGCACTGGCCTGGGGTAATGCCTATAAAACAAGAAAGATACACGTGTAGGGGTAGAATAACTTCATTGTAAGGATGTGAAACTGAAGCTCAAAGAGAATATGAGATTTGCCAAAGGTCACGGAGCTGGTGACTTATGATGTCCTGACTAGGACTCAGCTTTCTCAGAATATCCAGCTTCTTCCCATGATATTGCCTTCCTTCCAGTTACAGATGCATAATGTGACTGAGCTGAAATGGAGTGATCCCAAGATCTGCACTCAGTTCCTCTGTGTAACTCTGAAGTCCATCCTCTATCCAGTATCCTTGATTGCCTCCCTAGAAAAACTGAATTATTTGTATGCTGAAAAAAGAAGGAGCTAATTGATTCTTGTTTTAATATAATAACTCTGCTCTAGCACTATCGATATGTGTCTAAAATACCTTATGGTGCATGACTAATTGCACTTTTGAATTATATACATTTAATCACATATTTGATTTGATAGTTTAGCATTTAGAGTTATTGTCATTTCCCACTTACTGATCTTCTGTTCTTACATTCTAATTGCCTTTGTTGCAGATTCCTTTCTTATGCATAGAAAAGAAATACAGGCATGATTTCTTCTTTGCACATGAATGTATAATATATTGCTTTAGTGGCATGAGTCAGATAATAGCACGGAACAAATCGGTTTTTATAATGTACCCTTTGCAGGACAGACTTCCTAAAGTGTAATTTTGTTGAAATGATAAAAATATTCGTGAAAGATTTTGTCTTTTAGTATATAAAACTATGTATCCAATAGTGAAAGTTTATAAGACTTAAACGGAAAAAAATCATGATAAAAATATTATTAGCAGAAGATTCCTTCCATGTGAGGCTCTGACTGACGGCTTGCCTGTTACCAGAACTGCATATGTTTGACCTCGTATCTGTGGATAAGACCCCAAGCGTCTGTCAAGTCAATCAAATACTTACTGAGCTCTCATGCCCAAGACACTTTGGGGAACAAGGAAATATAAACCTGTCCTTGCCTTTAAGGATGTATCAATTGAGAAAAACTTGGACTCTGCTATAATCAATTACACAGATGGCTCTAAATTCAGTCTCTGGAGGCTTTGGTGTAAACCAGACAAACCAGGCTAATAATGAACCAAGTTTCCTTTGTCCCGTGATCCGGCTTGCCCCATCATTGAGGTAATTGCACATTTTCTTGCATCCTCTACAATGATCAGCGTCAGCTGATTCCACAGTCTATTGAGAGAGAGGGTCCAGGCAATATTGTCAGTCTCTACATCTTATTCGGGTCCTGCTTCCACTGCTGTGAAGACACTTAAATAGCCCTTGATCAACTCACACCCTCGAGATCGAGTATTTAATTTCTCTTGACCTCTAGCCTTAGGAAATAACCCAATTCATTACTTAGCCATTATTCAACTCATTACTGTCTTTAGAGATCAGGAGAAACATCTTACCAGGGCTGAGAGTGCATGAAAGACTTCACCTCCTTTTGTCTGGCACAAAGAGCAAGCTGTGGAGGCCCTAATTTGACATTCTTCTTGGGATTTGGTCCTGTTACTATCTTCAGTCCTGGGCTTCTGCTGGATGGCTGGCAGAGGGATGGCCTAACCTGATCCAGAGTGGATTGCTGCCTAATGTGCTCAGCAGTGCTTGGTGTCTTCAGTGAGCTTTGGTAGACTCCACGAGGTTGCTGTTTTCTTAACAGAACACCGCGAATGGACAGAAAGGTGTACCAAGATATCGTACACAGGGGAGCTGCTCTCTCTAGATTGGGGTGGGGCATTGCTTTCCATGGGACCTTGGCAATGTCTGGAGACAGTTACTGTTTTCACAAAGGAGAAGGAGTAGCTCTTGGCATCTAGTGGCAGAGACCAGAGATGCTGCTAACATCCTATAATATATAGGACAAGCCTCTGCCCACCACCCCAACAGAATTCTCTGGCCCAGAATGTCAGTAGCACTGATGTTGGGAAACCTGAGTACCTGTCCATTATTGCCCCCTTCTAAAACTACACATATATTGATAAAATGGCCCTGTGAATTTGTTTTTAACCTATTAGTGAGAGACAGATGGATGGATTTATAGCTCTATAATGTCTTACTATTTATCTATCCATTCCCTACTTCATTTCACAAAGCATTGTGTTAAGCAGTTTATACAAAGCACACTCAATAAAGTAGTTAAAATATATCTAAACAAAATACATTTAAAAAATGCACATAGGGGAATTGCCATCAAGGAACATGTATAAAGGACACATAGACAAAGCCAAAGAGGGTAGGTCGAGAGTAGGAGGGGGAATGGGTGGAGTGGGGAGGTATGGTGGGGTGGGAACTTAACATAGATCAAGGGTAGCAAATACTTTGTGTGTGTGTGTGTGTGTGTGTGTGTGTGTGTGTGTGTGTGTGTGTGAAGGGCAAAATAGCAAATATTTCTGGCTCTCAGTCCATAAGATCTTTGCTCCAGTCACTCAATGGTGCCATTGTAGCCACAAAGTGACCATATATGATATGTAAAAAAAAAAATGGGAATGGCTGTGTTCTGATAAAACTTTATTTACAAGAACAAGCCATGGGCCAGATTTGACCCCTGGGTCATGGTGTGCAGATCCTCAGTGTGGATCTCAGCAACACACCCAGATCAAGTGAGAAATGGGTTTTAAGCTAATGTTTCCCATACATACTGAGAGGGGAAGCTGAGAGTATCACCCTATGGACGTGAAGTAAGACTTTCTGCGCCATTCACAATTTCTGTAAGATGGAGGAACCATAACAACAACAAAAGGCCTCTTCAGACTTTTTACTGTAGTATATATCAAGAGTTTTGTATTGTTTTGTTTTCATTTAGTTTTCCTTGGGCCAGACCCATCCTTTCTTGCTGTGGATTGACACCTGTGTGATAAAACCCTCTCCTCTCTGATAATGTCTCACTTGCAAAGAAAGGAAGCTTCACTTTGCACCTGCCATCTTGCTGAATGTTTAAAAGTTATGGAAATGAAGCATTGTGACAAGGCAAAAATATCATTGCCCTCAGAAATACTTCTGAAGATGTAGGCAGGTGGACGGCAGTGTTAAGTGGCCACGGTAAAACAGCTACCTCCAGACTCAGCTCCGTGTACTTTCCCAGGGACCTCAGCTTCTTTGGTGGCCTCAGCTTGGCTGTCACCTCTGTGAAGGTTGCTGTGGCCCCTTGAAGGAAATAAACATTCTTCTCCTTTGGCCTTCCCTAGAGCTTTGTACTTCCAACTTTTGTAACACTTTTCCTGGTTATCTTGTAACTGCTCTTTCCCACAATCAGTTGAACTCCTTAAAGGAAAAGTACTGTCTTCCTGATCTTCTACCCTCCCCCATGTCTATTGTGACATCTAGTAAAAAGTAGACACCTGTAACTATTTGCTGAGTAATTGAATGGATTAATGGATGGATGCATGAATGGATGCATGGAGGGACAGGTGAATGGATGGAGAGAGGGAGGGAGGGATACGTAGACAAATAGAATAATGGATAGA